>SSNP01000058.1:475595-542213 GCA_006937955.1 Pachypanchax playfairii | reverse complement strand
CCCCCCCCCCCCCCCCCCCATCCAGCAACAGCCGTGAAGTTGGCTGTCATGCTTGATTGAGCAGCGGCAGATGCTGGAGGAGGGTGACGGGGGGATGTAGTGGGTGAGTGGGGTGGAGGAGCCCTGGTGGATTGAAATAGGGATCAGCTGAAGACAACCATGCAGTTATTGGCATTAAGCTGGGTTAGACCCAATCACTTAAACCATTTAAGGACTATGCAGCACCCCACAAGGCCTGTCAGGGTGACCTCAGCATCTGCTCCCAAAGGTGAGTAGCTAAAGGGGGAACAGGATGGACCACAACTCCTAGAGTTTTGGACATGTTTCTCCTCCACATTCTGACGTGTCCTCCACTCGCAGGTGCGTTGATGAGCCAAACTCTGCCTGGTGCTTATGAGCAGGCCAGACAGAAGGTGGCTTGAGAAGGCTGAGCCGGTAAACAGCAGGACTTAACTCGTCGCATCAGGATAATTAACAGTGAGCGGCGCAGCTTCTCTGACATTGGGTCCAAACATGTTGATGTGTTTGTGCGCCGCGCTGTCCCACCTCCACACATGAGCAGAGAGAAGCCAGCGTGCAGCAGAACAACATGCTGTTCGCCTGCGCTCACAGTCACATCTCCACTCCCACGCAGAGAGAGAAGAAAGGATGAAAAGTCCTTAATGAACGCGCAGAGACGCGCTCAGATCGCGGATCCTAACAGTTAAAAATAACTCTCAAAGCACCACTGGACTCAAGTGTTTCATGAGTTTCACGCACAGACCATAATAACAAATCGATTCTAAAGTGAGCTGAGATCAATAGGATCCCAGTTTCCACGAGCTTGAACAGTCGTTCGTTTTTGGTTTCCGCCTTGGGACGCAGTTCCTGCGCTTGTCAGTGATGAACTCCTGACCAATCACACGCTGAGAAAAGCGGTTTAAAGAGCAGCTGAAGAGAGAAAACCTCTCCGATCTGCTACCGACCAGTCTGATTTCTTCTGAAAAGGTCAGTGTAGGAGATAAAAAACGCTCCCTGCGGAAAAAGTCACGAAAAACAAACTCACCTGTGATTTCTTTGCTCACGTTGACAAAGCCCGCTGCTGTGATTTCTTTTGAGGCCATGGTGCGCTCCTCTTCCTCTCCTCCCGCCCTTCCGGCCGCTTCTCTTTCCTCTCCTTGCTCAAATGTCCTGCTCGTTTCCTCCCCCTTTGGCCCCCCTAACTCCTTAATCCCCACGCCAGCAGGCGCGTCCCGGCGTGCCAACAGTCCCGTAAGACAGTGAGAGAAGCAATGCCGTGGTGCGCACCGGCTGAATCCGAGGAGCGCCTGCGACTTCAGCACTCAGGCAAAGAGCAGAACGAGGGGGGAGAGGCAGAGAGGGAGGGAGGGAGACGGAGAGAGGGGGTGGAGAGGGTTTGAATTAATGGTCTTTTTTTGGTCCAACTTATTTGCTGGGAATTCTGGTGCCAAATGATGTGACAGCGGGATCACAAAGCGCTCCAGTAAGGATGTCCTAAAGTCAGATAAATCCACGAGGACATTCAGGAATATCACTGAGTTTCCAGATTCACTCCGTCCTTTCATTTTTTTCCCACCTTTTTCCATAAATCTGATTTATTCTCTTTTCAATCAGTGTGTCATTCATGGATTAGGATGGTGGGAGGGGGGGGGGGGCACTGAGGTAATGACAGTTTTAGAGGTATTACATGTTAAATCCAGATTGATTTACTGTTCAAAGGTTCAGATTTAAAATCGTGTCTCATGGAAGTCTTGACTGAACGTCGATTATCATTAAATAATCAATGACAAAGGGCCTTGAGGAGTAACCCCTGCCTCAAGGAATGGATGGAAAAATGTCTCAGCTGTTCGTCAACATTTTACACAGAACCTGATTTAATTCTAAAAGTTTTGGATGAATGTAAAAAAGATAAAAAGAAAACAGAATGAGACCTGGTAAAAATTAGAGCTAAACATATCAACAAGCCAATTAGTTGAAAGATAATTAAAATGAAAGGGAAAGCAACCACGAGACCTTTTCAAAGATTCTTTGTAAAAAAAAAATGGACACACTGTAAGTTCAACATTTGATCAACCAGCTTTTAAAGGAAGACATGGCAACAGATAATTTCAGAAAATTTGGCTTTAAAACACTCACATTTTACAGCCTGATTAATTTTTAATTCAAGAAAAAGTTGCTTTATTTGGTTGTTGTGGAGCTTCTATCAGATTTACAAACTTCCAAACTTTTAGTTGCTTATAAAAAGATTATTTGCTTCTTTTTCATATTCCTAGAAAAAGAACTTTATTTATCTGAAGTGTCTTTAAGGATGAGCTGTTTTCAGAGCAGAAAGCCGAGGTGTTTCTTGGAACTATATTTCTGTTATAATGTGAGAACATGGAGGGAGAAGAGCTTCATTCAGCAGCTCTGTGAAATCACCACTCTAGGATTTGGGATGGAGAACCGAGAGACCGGGATGAAGCTGTAATACATGATTCAGCCACTCATCTGAATGGCTGCTACTTGTCAGTGTCAGCGTGGGAGCAACAGTTTTTTCCTCTTCTTTTTTTCTTTTAGATGCTGCCAAATCTAGATTTGGATTTTATTTTACATATTCACCGTTACTTACATTCTTCCGTTTGACACATTTGTTCATAAAGACGCAAATAAATTGACTGAGGCAGGTGTGGCTGTTTCTGCTTTCTCAAAAATTGGCCCCTTTGGACCCCTGAGTCATACAACAAAAGTATTCAGTCTACTGTATCCATGGTATGCATGCCTCTTTGTATTTGAGACCTTTGTGTTAGCATCTCTTTGATACTTCACATGGATGAAACAAAAACACAGTGGGGGGGGGGCATAATGGCTGAGAAAAAGATGGGGGGATGGGGGCGTTGAAAGAGAAAAGGGAAGTGTGTGAGGCCTGAATAAGAGGTTTACAGTCTGGGAGATTGGAGCTGTCTCCAGGTTTCACCAGGTTCAAACTTCATCTCTGTTCAAAGGTGCACTTGAAAGGACGAGACATTATTTATTCATCTGTGCTGCATCTCATAGATACGTGGGAGTGCAGATGCTCAATACCACCTCAATTACTGTTCAGTCTGCTGTATGTATATGAGCCTGTAGGACTGGCTCGGATAAAATCGTTTACAAAGGAGCTGCTACTCAGGCAGATAAACAAAAACAAAATATCCATTCATTAAAAATATTTAATTTCCTAGAAAGACATTCTACAGATCTCATGAAGACATAGTCAGCAGCAAAAAGTGAAAACAAACAGAGACTCGAGGAGTTTGTTAATAAAAGGACCAAATTGCATTGACTCTGCATGTTAATTTGGGATGTTGGAAGGGTCAAATCAGGTCATCTTCATTGTTAAATGAACATCAACTCACTGGGAACCATAACGAGTCCGTGGATACAAACTACAGTGGTTTTATCTGATGTTCCTTAGCAAGAGTTTAAAATAATGATCCAGTTCCAGCAACCACCCCAGACTCGACTATCCCCAGTGTGAACAGTGTTCCAGTAGATCAGGATCAGAGTAGAAGCAGTGGAGTGATGGTATACTGCCCTCTGCTGGCTGAACACTGCAAACAAACACCTTATGCATTGGTTCAAGCACAATAAAAACTTGATTTTAAACTGACATCTTGATTTTATAGATGTGATCTTTTCTAATGATAATATATATTAAATTATACTTTATTTCTATCTATCTATCTATCTATCTATCTATCTATCTATCTATCTATCTATCTATCTATCTATCTATCTATCTATCTATCTATCTATCTATCTATCTATCTATCTATCTATCTATCTATCTATCTATCTATCTATCTATCTATCTATCTATCTATCTATCTATCTATCTATCTATCTATCGATCTATCTATCGATCTATCGATCTATCGATCTATCGATCTATGAGCTGTCCATGGTGCTGAAACAGATACAGTCTCAGTGTATGTTCATCATGTTCTCAGCTTCAGTTTGTGTGTCTGTAGGACAGAAATGGGAACCTAAACTTTTACTTTTTACTTTTACAGAAGAAGGTTTTACAGTTTTTCTCAGTTGCTTTGGTGCATTTCTCACAACAGAATTAAACTTTGCACCACTGCTAAGGCATTTCTCAAAACAATTAGTGCAAACTGCAGAACATGGTGGATAACCTGCAAAAGCTAGTCACGTTCTCAAAATGGATCATTTGTTCTTCAAAAGCAAGTATTTATGTCCATGAAAGTGTCAGTGCCGTCAAAATTACAAGTTACAACACCAGCCTCTTTGAGTCAAAAGTCAGATGGTGTGAACATGTTTTCATTGTGACAGATAACTCTGGAAGTGCTTCCCAATGTCATGTAAACTCAAGAAAGCATTTTGAAAGCTAGAATTAAATAAAATCAAGACACTAAATATGCACTTTACTGTATATTTGCAGCTGTTCACAGCATCATGCACCTGAAAAAAAAACCTTTACAACAAAAATATAATTTCTCTTTGGCTCAGTAAACCTTACTGCAGGCACCTCTAGTCATCAGTCTGTCAAGCTCCTGGTGTTTGCAGATGACACCCCCCTTATTGGTCTCATCTCTGAGGAGGATGAGTCCACCTACAGGTGGAGATTGACTGTCTGGTGTGCTGTGTGATGCCATCATGTCAATATGGACCAAACTCTCTGAGGAATGCTTCCAGCACCTTGTTGAATCTATGCCACGAAGAATTGAGGCAGTTCTGAAGGCAAAAGGGGGTCCAACCCGTTAGTCCAGGCCTCCTGGTGGGAGCTCAACAACCTGGAGCTCAATGCAGCTAAAACAGTGGAGATGGTTGTGGACTTTAGGAGGAACTCACCCCCGTCCCTAAGGGACACCCTTAGTGAGTCCCCAATGGACACAGTGGAGTCCTTCCGCTTCCTGGCTACCATCTTCTCTCAGGACCTCAAGTGGGAGATGAACATCAGCTTCCTCACCTAAAGCTCTGGTGCTCCAGCATCAGAGGATGGACTTCCTGCAACAACTGAGGAAGTTCAACCAACTGATATATAGATGATGGAGAATTTCTACACCTCCATCATGGAGTCCATCTTCACCTCCTCCATCACCATCTGGTCCACAGCAACTTCAGTCAAGGACAAGGGCCGACTGCAGCGTATCATCTGCTCTGCTGAGAAGGTGATTGGCTGCAATACCCCCCCCCCCCCCAATCATGGACTGGAAACTGAAAATGCTGTGAAACTGACTGTGCTGCAAATCAATCATGGACAACTAGACGCTCTCGTCTGTCTGGCCACATATTTTCATCTACATCACAGTAAATATCAACTCTCTAAATGCAACGAGGAAAGTATCTTCTTGAGTCTCAAATCCATCCTCTGCAGGACTCTGATGTTGTAGAGCAAATTAGTTTGTGCTGAATAACCCTAAATTACAGTATGTTCACCTGTTCTCCTGACAAAATGTCTGAATAATCGAAGTGACACTGGTTCTCCCAACATTTGGCGGCACCCTTTGACCAGCTTCAGCCACTGTGAGGCCATGATTTATCACATGATCCACAAGTGTTTCCCTGATTTCATCAGGAATTTCTCTATGTGGTTGGCCTGTTCTCCCTCTTCTTCCCTGGTTTGGTTCCCTTCCTCCCCCATCGTCACCCCTCTTCCATGAGACTGACCTTCCATGTGTTGTAGTTCTGTAGATACAGTATGCACCTCAGGCCAAGCCTATCTCCTGGTTTACTGTATATACTTGTAAAGTTTGGGTTCATGTGATTCAACAGTGAAGAAGAGGCTTGTTATTGTTTGTAACTAATACATGACTCTCATCTTTTCATCAGTGTAAGATAAGATTCACCTGAGAAAAGTTATTTATGGACATTTTCATGGAAACACAATTAAAATATTTTTAAAATGAATGTAAAAAATGTTTGACAACATGTTCACCAATTTTGCGTGCAATGACACAATCAATGAAATAAAGACTATTAGTTGTTTGAACAATGACTATTTAGCCTGTACAAGTATAGTGCATTTTGCTAGACATGATGAAAAACAGGTCAAAAGTGATAATTTTGCAGATTTTTGTACCTACTCAATTGCTTCATGTCCAAAAGCATTTGCAATTGGATGAAATGAACATGAAACTGCCACTAGATTGTACTCAAACGACTACATGTGGTGGAGGTTGCACTAACTGTTGTGAAAAGTTCAATTCTGTTGTGAGAAATAAACCAAAGCAACTGAGAAAAACTGTAAAACAGTCAAGGTGACAGAAGCAGGTTTTATATCACTGCTGTGCCAGTGAGTATGCAAAGTACAGTAACAGGTCATCTATCTAGTCAACGTTACACAAATATGAGTAATCAAAATGAATATTTAATGGTCTTGTCATTCAACTATAACAAAAATCTGTTAATTCTCTATATTTGCTCAAAAAGAATTTCTTAAATTAATTCTCATTATAAATAAGAAAAATGCAGCAGAAGAGAAAAAACATACACGTAAAAACAAACAAAAAAACCAAATCTTGAAAGGACAAGGCCTTCCTGTAGAGCCTAAGATAACTCTATTTGGACTGAGATACTGTTTTGTGGTCAGTTGAATGAAAACTTGAACATTTTGTGGTGAGAAAATCTCTAATTCTGCTTGGGCTTGTTTGAGATGACATTTTCTGCCATCAGTCAGTGAACTTTTCAGGGAAGGGTTTGGTTATTTCAGCAAATGAGTAAGACCTTCCCTGTTATCCTGATCTGTTACATTTAGCTGATTTACTAAAGTAGAATTATTTGGTTCTACTTCATTTTTTTTACCAGTAGACACATACACACACACCAGTAGATATAAGATGAAGCTGTAACAGAGAGAAAAGCTTTAATCTAACTGTTTTTCTTATGAAATGCAGAAAACCTCCAACACAACATCACACCAACATTTTCACACATACACGTCATCCGTATTTAAAATCCACCCTGAAGCAGGATTTGCAGCTGCCCTTTGCAACAAGGGTTCTGTTTTCAGATCCCAGCGGCCAGTTACTAAATGAGCCTGCATGCAGATCAGGAGCAGGTGTGAAGTTTCTGGTTGCTCCAAGGCCTCAACCAAAAGCTGTTTACTCAATTCTGTCAGGGTTCCTGCTGTTAGGACACTTTATCGCCACTGATTTGTTGTTTTCCAGTTGTTTTACCTCAAGGAAAGAAAAGTAAGTCATTGACTTATTGGAAGAAAGACATGGAATCACTTTTACAGTATTACCAGATTACCAGATAACAGCATGAGCTGAGCTCCTTGGTTTTTCTATTTCATGCTTCCATTGATCTGTTAATGTCACATGTTGAAATTCTGAAAAGACTATCGATTGGACACGATGCCTAAAGGGCTTCGCTGTCCTTTTCAGGACATGTTTGAGGTCTTTGATGTAAAGTAAGAGCCAAGGTTTGACATCACGTCAGATGATGGGAAGGTGATTTTCACTTGAATACACTTCATTTAGGACTCACACATCAGGGTGGAACTATTTATTGCAGCCATCATTTTGGAGACTGATGTCTCTGCTCTAAAGAAAAATCAGTAGTAAGTCATCTCTTCAGTTCAGATCCCTCATGCCTGAGCGTGAGATCAGATATGTTTGGTTGAGTTGGAGAACACAGAGGGAAACATTTTGAAATCTAAATGCAAATGCTGAACAAAGCAGAGGTGGTGAGTAGCAGTAAAACCATCAGCAGCTTCAATTACAAGGGGTAGATTCAGGCGAGCTCATTTCCATTTGATTTGGTGTTTTTTCAAACGTTTTTCAGACATCATTTGTTTAACGCTGCTTTACAACGAGAGGATCGAGGGTCAGACTCCAGGCTGCAGCCTGTCTGTGTGGAATTGGCCTGTTTTTATTGTGAATGCCTGGGTTTTTCCTTTTACTCAGGTTTCCTCCCACAGTCCATAATCATGCCGTTTAATAGGTTAATTGACAATTTTGAATTGGATCTGAGTGTGAGTGTGCACATGCATGGTTGTTCATCTCTGTGTGGTCCTTTGATGGACACGCCCGTGTTACCCAGTGACTCCTGGAGACGGGCATCAGCTCTAAACAGCAACAAGAAAAAGGATGAATGTTTTCAGACATGTGAACACACGGAACAAAAGAAATCGGTTGTGTTTTACGCTAAAATCTGGTATTTGCAAATCAATAGCAACCCAATCTAAACTCCTTTAGAGCAGGTCTCTGTGGGTTCATTACACTAATATGATTTGCATCTGCATTTATTTGGTTGAAACACATTGACAAAACCATCAAGCCTTTTAATAAAAAGAAAAGTACATACCTGTTTTTATGCTCAAATATTGCTTTTAATGAATTTCCCTTTTATGTTTGCTGACAAATAATATTGAAAATCCCATATTCCACAGGCGACCCAAGAGGGGCATGCTAACAGCTCCTGTGTTTCCAAATTAGCCAATGAGAGTCTAAAAAAATTCTCTGTGAGTCTTTATTTCACAACAAGGACCTAATGACAAAAGCATTGATTTTTCAGACAAACATTAACTGCTTTCCCTTAGAGAGAGTCTATAATACTTTTGAGTAAATCTGCAATCGTTGCACTTTATCTCTGCTGCCAGGACTGTTGCAGGGCAACCAGAGCTTGAGTAAGTGCAGCATTTAAAAAAAAAATGTTTATTTAAAGTGCAAAAACAAAATCCAATTGTCTCAGTAAACTCTTTCATTTTTAGTGTTAAATAATGCCTCCCAAATATTATACAGAACAGTAACAGATCTTTCTTGTGCACTCACAATTTAAAAAAAAAAAAAAAAATTATCTCGATGATTTTTTCACATTTAAATGATTCCATTCGTCTTGTCCATCTGTCAGCTACCTATTCAGCTCATGAAACCTGTTATTTAGAGCAACATTCACAATGTGAGTAACAACTATCAAGATTCTTTTCATGTAAATTACATATCAGAACAGTGAATGGCTGAAAGATCCATTAAAGGTGAGGAAAGTGCAGACCTTCCTCTGTGATTACAGTCAATGTGCAGATATCATTAAATGGATGATCATTTAAAGCTTTAAGTGTTTCTGACATGCTCAGGTCTTAAAGAGGCCCTTCCATTAAAAATGTTTTTTCTGATGTTTCTGTTGAATATTTTAGCTCCACAGGTGTTCTTACCTTCATAGTGGGTGTGAAAACAGGTCAACAACTTCTCTTTCTGTTTTTATCTCTCAAACTATGCAGGTGGAGATAAAATCCAAGTTTTCACAAGTTCGAACGGCCTGTATCTGTTTCGTCACAACTCCTGCTCCCGCAGTTGAAACCACGCCTAGCATGCTGCTGGCTAAAAGCTGTAGCATAAGACGTAACAAACAGGAAGACACGACGTCTGACGTTGCCATGCGCAGCGGGGCAGGAAACAGTATACCTTGCCTACCTAGTTTGTTAGCCAATCAGAGTCCAAATTCAAATAATGAATATGAACGAGCTGCTGCCGAAGCAGCCTGACGGAAGGAGCCAGAACCACCTGAATTTTAATGCAGACAGATTGAAAGGTCTGTTAATCAGTGTTTCCTGACATTTCTTAGATATAAAATGTTTCATAATACTGGTTAATACTTAAGAAATAACCACAAAGTCCTGAAATTTGTATTAAATGGCCTCTTTAATAAAACTTTTAAAAGCTTTATAACTTTGTCTAACAAATCATGGTGCAAATTTGTATTTGTCTGACTCTTAGTATGAATGTTTTTAGGAGCTTCAGTCTCAATTTTGAAACTGAAAGTGACAAAACAGAAAAGTGGAGCTGGTTTTTTTACATCTTACATGAAAATTCAAAAGCATTTGTGAGCTCATGCTTTCACTGATAAAATGAAATGTTGATGTGTATTGCAGAGGGTTGTAGCAACACTGCTTCCTTAATGTATTTCCCTAAATCAGACCCAGAGAATGATGAACTCACTCAGGCTGAAATAAAAGACTTCACAAAGACCAAATGTAGATGTTCTGACTCAGTGGGTTGGATTTTGATCCATTGAAAGATTCATCTGCACAGCCACGATCGAGTCAAACACACTTTCATACACACGAGCTAAATATTAAATATAATTTATATGAACAACACAAATCTGTAATAGATTACTGGACCAAAAAAAGCAGCACTATACATTACCTACTCCATCCAGCAGGTACTGGGAGATCGCGAAATGTGAGTTTGTCAGTACACACAACAACAAGCAGGGAGAAAGATGACATGTAACCAGAAGGTATGCAGTTTATTTTCACACCACCTACGTACATCTACCCTGTCACAGGCACTTTATTTTTTTGTAGTCTTGCAAACAGAAATCTGCATGTGTCCTTTTATTTTGAAACTTCTGGGTATTTTACTTTTCACGTATGCCTGATTTCCTGTCTGGTCCAAACTAAACTGCTGAGCTTGACGTGTTTTTGTGCAAAACAATAGAATCGCAACAGCGCGCTTCTGAGACGCGTCCTGAGACGCGGAGATCCTGCACTCTCGGACTGCTTTTCTAGTTTCTGATTCTGAATGTCACTCTATCAATATGCAGCATTCTGAGTATGCGAATGTTATAATTAAAAAGCTACTGGAGTTTGAAATGAGCTGCATCTGCCAGGTCAACAGGATCTTTCTATTCACTCTGAAACGAGCTGCTGAACATACAAACACACACAATCACACACACGTGATTTGATTTATTTGATTAGCATTCAATTGTTAATTAAATACAACCACAATTTAAAAAAAAACATGAAACAATACTAATCAAAACAAAAAAAGGTGTATTTGGCTGAAGCATATGCTTATTTTGCCATACCTTAAAATAACATAAATTAGCAAACCAAAGTTACATTACATTTCTTGATAAATTAAACAAAAAGACAATATTATTAATTATAACAATAGACACACAAAAGCCAACCAAACAAACAAACAAAAGAAGCTTACACAAATAATTCTTTTTAGTGTTAAAGTGTATAAAGTGCATAAAGTGCATAAAGTTAAATCTAACAAAACAAAGATTCAACTTGCTATTGCTCAGTCATTCCGAATTTTTATACTCTTCCAATATTTTCTTTTTGAACAAATTCTTAAATGAAGAAAATGTACTGCACATTTTTAATTCATTGTCATAGTCATTCCAAAATGCCAAACGTGTACAATTCACTGGCGTGCACATCAGGATCTGACGTGCACACTCATGCATGCTGTGAACCACAAAGCTGTTTCTCTTCAGACTGACTCTTCTCCTGAGGTAATTTCTCATTCAGAAATATTCAAACCTTCCAAAATGACTTCTGTTATAATAAATCACTTTGTTTACATCTCCAGTTCCTGCTTTTCGTCACTTCTTGTAAATGCACCTTCCCCAAAATTGTGCAGTGAAATTCCATAAATATGCATATTTGAGACTTTATTACTGAGAATCTGTGTATCCCGGTTTATGTGGAAGAAGTGACCACAGGATAACATGTCAGAGACACTTTAAACTTCAAATTCTTCAATGTGTGGTAAAAACAACAACTTATTATCTTACCTGTTGCTCTTTGATGGATCTCGGCTTGGAAATCAAAGATTAGTTCTGAACAGATTGATGAGCTAACGGCTAGTTACAGAAGCTTCAAATCAAAAGTGGATTATTGTTATCATTAAACAACTCTTAATCTCAGGAATTTAAAAGTTAGCATAAATCCTATTTAAAACACCTTTACAGCACTGTCAGTTTTAAATTTCACTGTTGTTCCTTTAGAAATATAATTATATTCTATCAGGAGGAGCCAAAGGCTTGCACGGGGAGTGCTTCTGCTAGCTGCATGGTTAGCGTTGCCAACTCCTTGCTATGGGAAGTTGCCATTAGCTGTTCTAAAAGTTGCTAGAAATCATTAAATAACATCATCAAATATTTGATAAACTAACCATGGGAATGTACGGATGCAGTGTGAGAGAGGCGTAACATTTTTGGAAAGGATGAAAAATCAGGTAAAATTTTTAAACTGTAGACATTCATTTTTATTCATGTCTATGTTCTAAACTAACCAGCTGCAGCTTTGCACATGAGAAATTGGTTTGCAGTGTGGAGGCAGAGAGATGAACTCTTCCTACTCTGACATCAGCTGGAAGGGACTTCTGCATGAGGACTGGACCACCTTTGGTATGGAGGAAGGGCCCAATGTGGCACCACATGCTCTTTAAGCAGAGTAATAATGATAATATTTGATTTGTTGCTTTTTTGACCCGAAGTCACTAGACAGGTTAGAAAAGCTGCAAAATATAGAGACAAAGTTTGCAACTCTGCTGCTGCTAGTTTGCACTGAATAGAGATTTAAATAATGGGGGAGCGTAAACTCCTCTAAAATTTACGCTGAAATTGGATTTATTTAAAAACAGCAGGAAGGCTTTTGGGTGGGATTAGCCGTTAACTCATACCAGTCATGTTGCAAACTGAAGGTGTTCAAATAACAACCTATAACAGGTGAAATGACTGTTTATAACCTTTCCACACAGACACACTTCAAAAGATCTGAACTATCACTTTAACATCTATTTCAGTAATACTCTGTTTTTTTGCCCACAGCTGAGATACTGTAACATAAAGATAGAAAAAGCAAGAGGCTGAGTGATCACAACCGTTTAAAAAGTCAATCTCTGCTTTCAAGCATCCACCTTCTGACAGATGAAACTACATTTGCATTCATGCATTAGCAGAAGATAAGAGTTTCTACAGTGAAGCACACTCTGTGTAATTCAGCTGCACGGTTTGAAAAACGCTGAAGTGGAAGAGCAGGCAAATGTTGGACAATTTAAAATCATAGCTACAGTATGTGATCAGCGACTGTGCTGCTGTCCTGTTTTTGGACTTTATTTTGGACGTCATTGGACTTTAAAGATCACAGGAAATCACCAATTCATTTATAATTAGTGCACAGTGTCTTTGTTTTTAACCTTATTTATCATTAAATGTCTTAAATATCTTTTTTAATCCCAAACTGTGAAACTGTTCTGGGTTCACAACAAAACATTATTAAAGGCCATAAAAACATGGCTGATTATAACATTAAAAACAAATCAGGAAGTATTTGGATAATTTAATTTTAAAACAAATCAAGATTTGGAAACATTCGAGAAACGTATAAGATAACAGACTGAATAAATGGTTTGGTATTTTTATTCAGTCAGACGTGAATTTTTTTATCCATCCTCTTCTTTTCCAAGGCGATGGGATTGCATCCTACACCCCCCCCCCCACACACACACACACCCCCCACACGTGCTCTGAAGGAAAGCATCACTGGAAAAATGAGTCATGTTTGGTTGAAAATGATCTTGGAGAAAATGAGAGCGAGTGTAATTTGGTACTCGTTCACGGCAACGAGCGGAGTTAATGCAATTTGAGTCTCTGAGGATCTGACTCGGCGTTCTGGAGACGAAAATGAACCGGCACAGATAGAAAAAAAGTATAAATTATTGTGCAAATGCCAAACCAAAACTACTGACTCTGTTTCACTCTAGAGAGCAACTCTGGTGCATCTTTTAGCGTCACAAAATGTTGTTTTATAAACTGCAGCTCTTATATAAAGGCGGACATTAACTGTGTAATTCATTACCAGCAGTTTCTGTATATAGACAATTATTTTTGGACAAGCAGTGCTGCCTTGCAGCGGTGTCACAGGTTTGACTCCCAGCTGGGACCTTTCATGTGTGAAGGTGGATGTTTTTTCCATGCATGCGTGGGTTTTCTCCGGGTACCACAGACAAAAAGCCGTCATGTTGGATTAATTGGAGATTCTAAATTGGTATTAAGTCTAAACGTGTGTGAACAGTTGTTTGTCTCTATGTGACGTTGTGTCGGGCTTTTTTATTTACACACAGGTCATTTCTTTTAAGCTTTTTTAAATATGTTTTAGGGATGAAAAAGCAGAAAAACACCTTTATCAAGCTCTGCAGCAACATGTGGGGTGGAGGTAACAGAATAAATCTAAATCTAATAAATCCTATTCTCAGTCAGTCAGTAGGGAGGAAGAGGACACTGATCTAGAGCTCTCATCAAGTTTTTGGTTTTGTTATGATATATAAACTTCTTCAGAATAAACTGATTGATATAAATATTTCCCATAATTCATTGTGTTTACTTTTTATTCCCTATTATTTTTATTTTTATTCCCTATTATTATTCCCTACTATTTATTTTACAGTAAACAGATTATTTATTAACAAGAAAATGAACTTTATATCGGCTCATTAGAGTTGTTTAATGACTTGTAGAAAATATTTACGATACAGAACAATAATACAGAACACAAGACAACATTTTAATAAGTTGTTGCAGAATAAACATGAGGAGAAGAACACCTCATTCACACGCCATTTTCACTGCTTTTGTTTAGCGTCGTCACGGTTGCTAGGTGACAGGACAGGCGTGGTGGGGGACGGCAAAAACAGAAGCGTCCAAATTCACAAGACACACAGAAAACTTCCGTTTTTTGCGCTCTTGAAGGAACCGTCTTCTTTAGACCGGGTAGGAGGGACTCTCAGCAGGATGCAGATCCTGAATCTGGACACAGGACATATGTGTGTCAGTCCTTGTTTTTCTATAGTTTTAAACTTGGACAAATTAAATTTTTCATTTATTAATTTTTTATTATACTGCATTTGTTTAGGAGTCCCTGAAAGAATTTTACATCTAAGTTGTACAAGTCTTGTGTGATTATGGCTGTTTTTGTAATAAAAGCTTTTCATTAGAGGTGAGCAGAGATTTATTTAGTTTTGTCCAGGTGTTGTCAGATTACTTTTAGGATTACCATGTAAAGATAGGCTAACATATTATAGTGAATGATAATTAAATATTAAGTTCTCATCAATCATTGAAGATAAAAATCTGATTGTCGAATAAGTCAAACAGCAGGAGCAAAGAAATCATGTCTGGACCTCAAGAAAACCAAATCAAAGCTATTTAAAATAAAGTAAATGAAAAAAAACTTCATTTTCTTTTTTTGTTTAAAGAAATCAAGTTTGTCTTGTTGAAAATAAGATCTTGAGCTCTTGAGTGCTGTGAAACATTTGAAACACTCTCCTGACATCGCCTGTAGATTTTTCACCATCTAATAGTGATCCATTATTTGATCCAACAACAACTCCAGGGGAGTTATGGGTAAAAGAATTAGGTGAAGTTATACAAGTTTCCTTTCTGAAAACTTTATCAAAGATCTTTTATGTAAAGAAACTTTCTTCCTGGAGTCTGTTTTGCTGTGGGCCTCTGTTTAGATTCAGGCTGGCCTCTTTCTGACAAAGAACAGGGTACACAGTGGTTTCATCAGACTGCTCAACCTTAAAGAGAACAAGCTAACAGAACTGTCAGTCTAATACAGAACTGTATGACACTGTACCCATGTATCAGACTACAAAGACCTTTTCTCAAACTCAACAATTCACCAGTCGAGTGAAAAAGGTTCAAATGTGGCTTATCATGCAATCTCACACTGACTGCTTCCGAATTACAGCACTCAGGTTGAGAAAAAGTCTTAAAACCAGCTCAAATTCTCTGAGAAGGAAATCATCCCCTCATATTTCTCAGGAGTATTTTAGACTTTGCACCAGATTAATGATTTATGAAGGTAATGATTTATATGCAGCACAGCCGTTGCTGTGTCAAGCATCAAAGTAAAAAATGATAGAAGAGATATTAGTAGTCTGGTAGTTGATGTTTCAGAGATCCTGTAAGTGATAGAGAACAACAGAGCTTATTTTTTTGAAACTGTTGTACCTTTTTGATATCTCACAGTGGAAGCACCAGACGAACACAAAGTCACCGATCGATCAAAGACTCCAAATCAAATTACTTTTCCATAACATGCAAGCAAAAAAACAAACAGAAAAGAAATTGTTCTCTTGTCCTTTGAGCAGCTCCTAGATGTCCTCGCTCTTTTATTTTAGGCTTTTAAATCTAAAAACTGAGGGAGGATGTAAAAATAATAACTGATGCTTTTGTTGAATGACAACAAAGGAGAGGCCATCAGATACTGAATACACTCTTTTCCAAAAGTTATTAAAGATGAACTTTTCTCAAAAACTAACTTCCCACTATCCCATTAATTCTGGAATTTGTCAGCGTTTTTCACACAGAAGCTTTATCAGGTGATCTTGGATAATTAAATGCATCTTTGAAACCCACATACAAATGTGGAAATAAAATATTAAATTTTTACTTATATACCTCTATGGGGCGTTCAAGGGGGTGCAGAATGAAAGTACAGTATTTACTGTAACAATTATGTTAATTAATATATAATATAATAAAATATTGATTTTGACAAGCACAGCATTGGCATTATGTTTACATTTACCAGCCAATAGCGGCACCATTGTGGGTTTCCTAATACAGTAAATAGTCCGAGGCTGGTACTGTGGAAAGTGTCGGCAAGCCAAGCAGCTGCTTCAGAGCCCCGGAGATTTCATTATCCTTCTCAGAAGAGGAGCAAACGGAGTGAGTTTAGGTGAAGCTACAATAGATGGACTCAAATAAAACATTTTCATGGCATCAAAACGCACACAGAAATGTCAAACCTGGTATCCCAATACCTGGAAACCGTGTTCTGTTGTTGCAACTACAACATCTACACACTAGATGTCGCTATGGTGCATCATGAGTCAGGCAGTTCATGTCAGTGACCTCAGAGGTAGACATGAGCTACATGCTAATGCTAAATTCCCCTCTGTAGCGCTTCAGTTCCTTTATGCTAATGGATATTTACTATTTTTAGAATAGAGCTAAACACGTTTTAATACTTCTAGAACCACCATAATGCTAAGAGAAGAAAAGGGTTTTGCATTTTCAGTTAGCAGAAAAAAAGGTTTGCGGTGCAAGAAGATCAGCCATAAATAACGTTCCCTCAGATTATCATGATTTATCCTCTTTAAACTTTAAACAGGCTTCATCAGGCAATTTAAATTTAATGCATTACTTTTTGGATATTTGGATATTTGTCACTTTTTTGGATTTTCTTATGAAAATAGCAACATTTTAGTGCTGTGAGTCAACACAGAACAGTGAAACTGATAGTTGGCAGAATTTCACCAGACAACAAACTAATACAGGTAACGTATAGCTTCTGAGCTGCTCATGTGAGGTTTGGGGTTTGCGAATGCGCTTAATGAACTTGAGTGTGTCATCAAAACACAGAGAGAGTAAACACACTTCTCTAGTGCTTTAAAAAGATCAGCCATTATCTTCTCCCAATTCTCATCAGTAAACTGTACAGAGACAGACTCAGACAACAAAAATACTTAGATTTAACATCATAGCAGAAGTCAGGTAAACTAGAGTAACATAAAGTGCAAGAGCAGCAAAATTTCAATGTGCTGGGATTTGGAGTTTTGTAAACCAAGTTATTTTATTTATACATGAATTATGTTGGTTATTTTTGTTTCTTAATTTTCTCCTGTTCCTCTATGTTTTTTTTTTTATTATCAGTTATACCCGTCAGTTTCCTTGCCATAAATTCATTACCCACACCTACCCTGTCTGTCAATTACCTCAGCTGTTTCTTAGGCAGTAATCACTCCTCCCTGTCAAGTATGTTTCTACATTTCATATGTACATCTATAAAATGTCCCTTACACTATGACACCATCCCCCACAGACTGTTGGATTCATGATTTTAGGTCTATGATGTCAAATTCAGTCTGAGTGTTGCAGGAGACGTTGAGGCAGACCAAGTTTTTCTGATCTGTAATTGAGTGTTTGTGAATTGTAGTTTGAGTTTCCTGTTTTTATCTAACAGGAGTGACACATGCTGTGATCCTCTGCTGCTGCAGCCCAACTACATCAAGGTTCCACATGTTGTGCATTCAGAGACGGTGTTCTGCGTATCTTGGTTACAACAAAAGGTTACATGAGCTACTGTTGTTTTTCTGTGATCTTGAACATGATTCTCCTCTGACATAAATAAGGTTTATCCGAACAATTTCTGTAAACCAGAGAGATGGTTTTAATGAAAAACTCAGATCAGCAGTTTCTGAAGCACTTATTGCAGCCCGTCTGGCACCAACAACCAGCCTGTGTGGAAAGTCATTAAAATCCTCTTTTTTTTTTCTCATTCTGATGCTCAATTTGAACTTCAGGAAGTCGTTCTCACCATGTCTAGTGCTTAAATGTGTGCTAATTTGTTAGCTAACAAGCAATTGAACCAATGTACCAAATAAAGTGACTACAGCGTGTACCTATGTATATATAAACAATACATATGTTCAGTGAAACACAAACATCCCAGAATGGATGGTGTTGCAGCGTTAACACTTAAAACCATGGAAGTTAAATCTTTTGGAGAATCAGAATCCTAAAAAACCTCAAATATATCTTTGTATTACTAGGATTTGTCTTAAAATGATCTAATTTACAGGAAATCCTTTTTATGTGTCCAGTTAATAAAGATTTATCTGATATATTGAAATATTACAAAGCCATTTTGATTTATTCTTATTTTAATCTTTCTCTTAGGTCCTATTCAGGATTTCCTCCATCCCTGCCCTTAACGTTATAGATGGCCATGTTTGCTCATCTCTCACAGTAGCTATCAAAAACGCTGCTGCGGTCTCTATTTTTCACCGCAGGATCCTCAGGGGACTCAAAACAGAAAGAGAGAGAGAAACAGCTCCGTTATAAAACCTACCGAGCCTGTAAGTCTGTAAAATATATGAAAGTGTTATCTTGAGACTAAAGAGGTTATTTTCTTGCAGTTTTAATTTCAAGTCTTTTTGAGTTGAAACCTCTCAGTAGAGTTTAGTATAACCTCTTGTTACTGCAACTCAAATGGGGATTTGGGACTAATGACAGGAAAAATGAAAAATGCAATAATTGTTGCTGGGAGTTAGAGAAAAGTAAGTTGGATACAGGCAACAAAAGAATCTGCATCCACAGAGACACTTTATCATTTCAATACGGATGATTTTGTGTTCAAAAACAAAATAAGTACGGTAGTTTGTCTCCGCTTGCAGCTGGGGATGATATCTTTTATGGAAACATGGCAACACTGTGAGAAGCTTCTCTACCACGGGGCAAAAAGTCGAATTCAGGCAAAGGATGCAAGCTGAGCAGATTGATGGACACGGATAAAAGAGAATTGCCACTGACTCTGAGGCAAGGATTCAGAGGAAAATAAAACACATCATAGTGAGCAAAATAGGGCTCTAAACAAAAATATGTAGCATAAAACTGAAAAGAGCAAAGTTATTCTACAGACAGCCAATGACCTCCGAGTAAGTGATATGGAAACGTTTCAGGATTTGATGGAACGACAACCTATTTAAGGTTGGTCTAAGACGTTCTTGATTCATCACACACAAAAAAGTTCAGACTTTAGTTCAGCACACAAACATACTCTGAGAAATAGATGCTGAAAAATTGAAAAGGTTCAGATCCAAACAGAAGTATGTGTTGAGAATACTAATGTGTTTTTACTTCTCTAAATGGGAACTACAGCACCTCGGTCCAAAAAGAATAAAAAAAACAGCTAAAATAATAATGAGACGTGATGAGAACAATGTTCATATTCTCTTATTCTAAGCAGATCAGATATAACTGATTATTTTAGAAGCCAAATTTGAGCAGATAGGCTAAAAAAAACAAGCTGAATTATTGAGACATGAATGTATCGTGTGAATTAAAAACCAGTTTCTGTGTTAATTCAGAATACTTTTAACCTGGTTCTTCCAGATCCATGTGGAACCCCGTGTCCAGTCGGTGCTACACAAAGATCTGAAAAAGAGAGGGTAAATATGAGCTGATTGGAGGACGCGCCAGCAAGGGCCCGCTTACTATGATTTTGTCTTTAGCCAATAACAGTAAATCAAATCCAAATTCAGTACGGAGAGCATATCGTTACCACCAAGAAATACACAAAGTTCTTACCTTTGCTCATTTTTCAACCAAAAAATCATGTCTAGTCCTAAAACAGATTAAATAGCTGCTTCTACATGTATGTACACATGTATGTACACATGTATGAACACCGGCACAGCCATGTTTGTTTTGCTTCATGTGTGTCTCAAGGGCGTCAGTTTGTTTTTAAGAGTGGTGGAGAAAATAACAATAAACTTGAGTGGTTTGAAGACTGCTGACATGTTATTACATATTCATTTATAAGTATTTATCCATTTAGTGGTTCATTACAGTTTGCACTGCAGTGTATTAACAGGTGTTAAAAATCGCATCTTTATTCAATCAATAAAACGTGAAAGTCAGGAGTGTTTTGACCTGTTTTTAAAAACTGCATCGAAACCCACATTAAACTGATCGAAAGGAAGAATCACTAACATCCATATCGTAACTAGCACAAAGAATAATGTTGATTATATTTATAGTATTATTTGTGGCTCGTCAAATACGCAAATAAGAGAAAAATAATGCTCAGCGTAAACGAGTTAATACTCACCACTCCGGGCTGATGACCTCTGAATGACCTGGTGACGTCATCGTAAATTAAACTCTTACCTCAGAAACTAAAACGGCAAAAAAGTGCAGGAATGGAGTACTAACACTCACAGATTCAGTACATTAAAGTGTTCTGGTGATGGAGAGCAGCTTCACTCAGCTACGAAGCTAATTTTGAAGCAGACCAGAAGTCGAGGCTTTTTAAAACTTCCTCGAGATAACGCAAAATGTATTTATTTGGCTTGTTTTCTCACCTTAAAAACATTTTCTCACCATGTCCCCTGCGAGGTTCAGTAATACTCTGATCTGCCGGATTAGTAAAATAAAGTTACGAAGCTGCAGATTTCCCAGCATGCGGTGCACGCACTCTTTCTGAAATGTTGAAAATTAAACTAAATTAAATACGGTATTATTTTTATTTACAGTTAAAGTATGCTTTATGTAATGACTTACTTAAAAAAAATATAATAGTAGGTCGTCTAATGAAACCACAAGTGAATGTTAGGTCTGACTGCTCGCGTTAAACAGGTCCACATCAGAATGGTTATGCAGATAAGTGCGCCTAATGGTGCGTTCACACCGGCCCCAAACGTCAACGTCAGAAGCGTCAAGATTCAATGTAAAGTCTATTGTGGACGGGCGTCAGACGGGTATCAACAGCTCTGCGGCGCTTTGTGAGCATTATGAGCGTCAACTTTTCAAGCTTTTTGAGCGTTTCAGGCGTTGACGCTTGAAATGCTTGAAAGTGGATTTTTATGGGTTTTTAAAACTCGAAATCTCACAACATCCAGCTTCCAGCACAAGGTTAAAATTCTTTAGTTTGGACAAACATCCACATGATATCTGAGTTCTTCTGATGGCAGTAAGACCTCATATAGATGTTAAATGAGGCTGAGTTTGATCCATTTCTTGAGCTGCAGCTGCATATACAGTAGTTGTTTCTTCAGTATAAAACACAGTTATTTCAGAAAAGAAGGCTTTGAAATTATACAACAACAATATTTTCTTGGTTTATTTTTCCTCTGTGAATTCAGAAACAAGTATTTCCAGTCACAATGTGCACGCTAAACACACGGTGAATACTTCATTAGCACCTGGAACCTACAAGGACTGCAGAGGTGATGATGGAGGTGTTAATGTGCTCTGAACAGTTTGCACTTTCATTTTCTAATTGTGTGTATAGAGGAAGTAAAAAACACATGAAACATGGCGTCACCTTGTTCTAAAGCTAAAATGACACTATATGCACCACCTTATTAAACTGTTGCATGCTGTGCAAGTTCTCTTATAAATGTTCTTTATCTCATAATCCGTACATGATTTACATCATCTCAACTTTACAGAGTTCAAGATATGCATGTTAAACTTCTTTGGACTTAAAAACATATGTTCGCAAACATTTTTAATGTCATACATGAAAACAATTTTTCATTTTGTTGGAGTGAAATGTGGCTGTTAGAGCCAGAGGAGCTCAGAATCAATGAGTCCTGGAAGCAGCAGTAAAACAAGCTCATGTAGTGTAAAAAGTCTTTTGAAGAACAGTCCAGACCTCGATGGTGCCAGTGACCTCCAGCTCATTTGTATTTTCTCCTTGTGAAAGATGTTTCATTAACTTATCCATGTTTTTCTATTACAAATCCTTTGATGTGAACAGCTGGAAGCTCTTTGATGAACTCTCATCTCATCAGTGTTCTCTGTGTGAGAAAGATCTTAGTCAACTCAGTTCACTCGGCTCCTGGAAACAGTCTGAGTGTATATATACTTGCCTGGACTTGGCCTAGGCCTGGACCCGGCCTGGACCCGGCCTGGACCCGGCCTGGACCCGGCCTGGACCCGGCCTGGACCTGGCCTGGACCCAGACTCGGCCTGGACCCGGCCTGGACCCGGCCTGGACCCGGCCTGGACTTGGCCTGGACCCAGCCTGGACCCGGCCTGGACCCGGCCTGGACCCAGACTCGGCCTGGACCCAGACTCGGCCTGGACCCAGACTCGGCCTGGACCCGGCCTGGAACCAGACTCGCTCACCGACACCTTCAAATTCAAACTTTTCAACCCAATTCTTGTTTTTCAAACTAATTAAACAGATTTGGTTTATAAGCACTGCACAGAAGAAAAAACTGTTCAAATTAATCTATTCTTTTTTTCATACCTGTCTACTCCAGTACAGGGTTGTTGGATAAGAGGCGGGGTTACACCTGGACAGGTCACCAGTCCATCACAGAACCACCTAGAGCCAATTCAGAGCTGCCATTAAACCTACGTATCATGCATGTTTTGGGTTTGTGGGAGGAAACCAACACATGCATGGTAAGAACAGGAATGCACTAACCAGGTTTCAAACCCAGGCTCTTCTTGCTACAAGACAACATGCTACCCACTGAATCACCATGCAGCCTCATCAAAAAGACAGTAATGATGTGTTTTCGGTAGCTCTGCTGACATTTATGAAGCCAACCATCACAAATCATGGAATCAAAGCTGATTCTGATCTTAAGCTTCACAATCAGATCAGGACTGTTATTAAACTGAGTTTTTTCAGGTTTTAGCAGCTGGCAGCTCTTTCCAGGCAGGATTTTGGGATGGTTTTCTACTTCTTTGTCTCCACTTGACTGGATGACTGCAACGCATTCTGTAGTCCGTCCTTCACTCAACTCCAGAACACATGAAGTATCTTAGCCATTCATAAATACTGTATGAACCCATTTCCCCCAATTTTGGCCTCAATTCATTAATTTCAGGATTTTAATTTCAATTATTTGACTTGCTTTTATTCTTCTGAACTTTGACACCTTGTGAGATGTTGATTACATTTAATTTTCTGTTGTTTTCTATATTTTTACAACCTTCCAGCAAAGAGGTTGTGTTTATATTGCCAATTTTTAATTGATTTATTTGTCCCTCAAAGTTAGGAACCAATGCAGATGACATTTTATGGATAAATTGAAGATGGCATAAAGAACAATCGATCCGATATTGGATGAGAGCCACTGTTGAGGAACTGTTGAACTAATGGTATCAAAGTGAATCCAAACGCTAAGAGTATGTTTAGATAGTCAAGAATGTTGATAGACATAAACGTAAATCAGTTTTATATTTAAAGGTCCTAAATCATGCAAAACCAACTTTTTGGAGCTTTTAAATCGTTAATAAAATGGTAAATGGCGTGTACTTGTTTAGTTCTTTTCTTAAAGCTGCTATACTTGATTTGCATAACAAATTAGCTTAACATATTTTTTTCATGCCCATTAAAAACATTTTAACACAGCATGGAGAAAAATATGTTGTGAAGATAAAAAAAAAAAAAAATTATTAACTGGTTCTCCTGTATTTGTCTAAAAACATCAACCAATCAAATGGCTCGGCAGACTTCCGCATTTATTTGGTTTCTGTGTTCCTAAAAAACTGAGACATATTACAGTAGAACACCACTGCTGGGAGTGTTCGCCGCTCTACCATGTGACAGCAGGAGAAACAGCCGCCGGCTGGTTCCGCGTCAGTTTCAGGACAAAGTAACAATTAATGTCAGTTGTTCGTTGTTATATTGTTTTCACTTACCGGTGATTCCGCCATGTTACGTTACTTGAATGAACTGCGGACCAGTGTCTTGCACTCGGTCGTCTCCTGGGACTACATGTGTTTTTGGCTCAATACTCACATTTCTCAGTAATCCTCCAGCACCCTGAGCAGCTGCTCCACTCTCTCCTGGAAAACGACTGACTGTAACATAATGATGTAACAATGTTACACCAGGACCTGCACAGTGTGTCCGCACTGCTGCTGCAGATTAAACACACACACCCCCTCAGCTGTGAGAGTCTGAAGCAAGACACCAAGCACCATCTTTTTGTAGTATTTTACTTTCTAAAAATATCTTGCGGGCAGCACTTACGAGGGCGGGGGGGCAGCTAGGGGAGAGATGGAATTACATATAAACCGAGTGTTTTACTTCCTGGTTGAAGAATAACTCGAGAATATAAGTTGTATTTCAGGACAAATGAAGACTATGTAATACCAACGGTAACACCATCCATGTGTCCCAGATGTTAGAAGCTGTCAAATAACAGGATGCAGAACTGTTAAATCATGTTATTGATGAAATGAGGTGCTTGACGGAGGTCTGAGCTCTCCAAGTTTTTACTCTTGTTTTGTGTC
Organism: Pachypanchax playfairii; assembly: GCA_006937955.1. NCBI lineage: Eukaryota > Metazoa > Chordata > Actinopteri > Cyprinodontiformes > Aplocheilidae > Pachypanchax > Pachypanchax playfairii. The sequence goes on along the minus strand of SSNP01000058.1, from coordinate 517,655 downwards.
TTTTTGAAGTATTTTATATTTACATTGTGACTGCTGTACTGTGTTTTTATTACATCTTTTTTTATTATTCTTGCATGTGGTTGTTTTAAAGTGCACTTTAAACTGTTTTAACTGTTGATCAACACATCATGCATCACAAGATGCACAAAAGTCTGTGTCTGATTTTTCTGTAAAATGTTTCTGTATTTAGTCCCTGAAGGTAGAAAAGTTTCTCCTCATGAGGGTTTTTTTTTTTTGGCTTCAAATTCCCAAGTTGGGACTTCCTGTCTAACTTACAGCTTTTTGCCTTCACAAGTTGTCAGCAGCAGTACGAGTGGTTCTGCAGCCCCACTGAGAAAAGGTTATCAGTCGCCATAGAGACATGGGAATATCTCCCCAGCAAAAAGGATGGAGAAGGTCTCTGTTGGGAAACAACCATAAAGTGATCTGGATGTTGTTGTGTTCTGTCAAGCAGCTTGGACTTCTTGTTTCTGGACACACACGGGCTCACGGCTGACACACACCATGGTGATGAAGTTTGGGTGTAGAAATGTTTTAGAGGATTATTCCAACAGAGGGTTTGACTGATCTGTGGTCAGTTATCTCCTAAAACAAAACAATGTGTCCATCCTGGAACAGGAATCATACTAAACAAATGTAAAAGAAATAGTAAACTGCACGAGCACATTTACCTTTGTAAACACAACACTGCAGTGTCTTTAGCTTTGCAGAGTCGCAGACATTCTGACATATTTTCAACTCTCACACTGTCATGATGAAACTCTGCATCAAGATGTGATGTGATTTTCACAACCTGATAAATTTTCACCCATTTATTTCAAACTCTTTGCATTTCTAACTTTTTTATAAAAAACAACTGAACCGTCAAACTCAAGATCATTTAAATCATCTCATTAAAACCACTTTCCAAACCTGTAAATACATGTGTGGTGCCGCTCCCAACAGATACAGTAGAAGTGTACAAATCTGGACTGCCTATTTGTATCCAGTCAGGGTTATTTGACCATAAACCTCATAAAGTTGGAATTTAATTCTTAGATTTATTAAAGGACCTTTGCAGGCAGAAGGCAGCCAGCAGATACAGGTCAGTGTCTCGGGGCAGGCAGGAGAGGAAGAGGAGCTGCAGGATACATTTAGAGAAGATCACAGCCTGATTAGTTGTGTAGATAACTACAATCTGCAGATGTCAGAACCTGGGACAAATGTCATCTTGTTATTAATGAGGCATGTAGCGTTTGCACACAGTTGCACACAGACAAAGTAAGAAGCCACCAGCTAATACGTTCTCTCAAAAGTGATGCAAAATAAATGAAATAAGACAAATTAGAGAAGTGTTTCTGTTTGAGTTACAGAGAACACACAACATACTCAGGAGGTTTTAATTAAACAGCAGGACTCACTGCGATCTGATAAAACATTCCTAATTATTTGCAAAAGATTTTAAAAGACCTGGTCACATGATGATGATTGCATCCGTAATCATTTTAGATAAATCCCTTTTAAGCACCATTAATCCAAACATTTCTCTCACATGCATTATTTTGTACTTTTCCTGGTTGTGAGAGAAATTCAGTATAAAGACTGAAAGCTCCAAGTTCTGTGAAATAAAAAAACAATGACAGCAACCGGTTTTTCAATAAGACATCCCATAGCTGACGATATTTTCAAATAAACACCCATAATTTAGTGAACGAAACCAGCCTAAAATCATTCAGACTGTTGCGTTCTCATATTTTATACCATACTTGTAACATACAATGTCATGAATCTTATACAAGTTGGTTAATAATGTAAATAAAGACAAATAAACCAAACAAACTAATCAATACAGTCTGTTTTGCATTAAGGAGCTTTCCTCACATTTGAAATCATTAATGCAAAAATTCATCTTAACAAGCTATTCACCCACCTGGTGCATCTCTGAGGCAAGACTTTGTGGTGCCTGAACCCCCCCACTGTGTTAATCTCCTCACATGAAGATTTAATTCCTGCTTGGAGCTTTAACTCTATGACTTTTATGTGAGACGTATATTTTTCACATTCCAGAAGACGTGCAGATCAGATCAGGCAGACTGGAGAGTTTTAATTGACCTACACTGAGAATATGAACGGTAGTTTGGAGTGGTAAGTCATCTGAAGGTTGTTCCTGCTGATCAAGCTCAGATAGATTCCAGATGCCACTGGAATGGAGTGAAATTCATCTTCTTTAGTGAAAACTGTGCCAGCAGGTGGCAGCAGACACAAACCCATGAACAACATACACGTCACACACCGCTTGTAGCTGGCAGAGTCTGTTTATATTGATGTATTTGGACATAAAACCGTTAAAGCGCCCCCAAAAACCTGCACTTCAAAGGACAACAAGGCAGATTGCGCCCCTTGGTAACTGTCAGGGATTTTCAGGATCAGCGGGATTCATGGCAGGACTGAAAGTGTGTGCATCCCTGCAAACAGGTAGATCTGAGAGACTCCTGACAACCGGCTCTTTTAATCACACCCAGACATGATGTTGTGGAGTGTAGACACACCCCAGAGTCCCAGACTGCAGCACCGTAAGACATCTGGATTGAAAAGAACTGGACCAAATAAAGATTTTTTTTTATGACCAATTGTTTCCTTTACAAGTTAAAAAATAAATATACAATAAAAAAAAATATACAATTTATCTCTCCCTGTTTCTGTTGAGCTACAGTGATCATGGTTGATTATTTATTTATGTTTGGAGTCATCCATCCATCCATCCATCCATCCATCCATCTATCTATCTATCTATCTATCTATCTATCTATCTATCTATCTATCTATCTATCTATCTATCTATCTATCTATCTATCTATCTATCTATCTATCTATCTATCTATCTATCTATCTATCTATCTATCTATCTATCTATCTATCTATCTATGAGCTGTCCATGGTGCTGAAACAAACAGTCTCAGTGCATGAAATTAGAACCTAAACTTTTACTTGTTTGTAGCAACTCAGATCATATGAAAATGAATCCCAGCTATTTGTCACGATGTTTATCACTCGCAGGTGAAGCCAGTTAACACAGTCAAGTTAACAGAAGCAGGTTTTATGCCACTGCTGTGCCAGTGAGGATGCAACATGTAGTAACAGGTCACCTGTCCATCACATGAAGACATGGAGAAACAACCTTCCACACACTCATACACAGGGTTTAACATAGATTCATCAGTTAACTTAAAGGTGTTAAAGAGGATTTTGCTCCGAATGAGAAGCTCAATGGCTGTTTGTCATTTTTTGAGTAGTATGCGTTGTACACCCCTCATCCCTTCCTCCTCTTCCCTCAACAGCAGAAACGTCTCCGTTAGAAATTGGCGACAAAATTTGTTTACTATTGGCATCGCTGGAGTTTTTTCTGGAACTACTACAACTTTGTTTCTTCTAACATGTAGGACTCATCTATGGTAAAAGGCTGTTTATTGTTACTCTTAGCAGTAACAGTATGATTGACAAGATAGTAGCCAATAGATAACGAAACGGGTTTATTATCTATTGGCTACCCACCAGGTCTATGATTAATTAATATTATAACTTTTTCTTTTGGAAACCATAAGTACAAGACCACTACAAATTGATAAAATGATTTAAAAGTAAATCTGACATCTAAATTTGCTACAAAATCCTCTTTACCACCTTTAACATGCATGCTTTTGGTCTTTGAGAAGAACCAGCATCAAGAAGGGCCTCAGGTGGGAGTCAAACCCAGAACCTTTTTGCTAACCAACTGCTCTATGAGGCAGCTCCCCCTCTCTCTACTAGTCTATAAAGACCTGATTGGACCTGAAGTGCTCCACTAATGGCTGTTTCTGTTGAAAGGCCTGTCGTCTCCATTAGAGAACTCTGAATGTCCAACACTGTTGACCTGTGACTTGTAGGTTTTGTGTCTGTGCCAGACTCTCCATCCCGAGTTCATCTGGGTTTGTGTTGGCTGTTGTTTGTATTTCAAACTCCTTTCAACTAGGAATGAAACAGATTTTAGACACTTAAAATGCTACTGAAGCATCTTAAAACAAAGTTGAGACTTTCTCACAGACCTACAGACAATCCTCTCAATGTCACAGTTTGTTTCCAACTCTGTTATGTGTCAGACATCATCAAAACAGACCAGTCTGCCCTAAACTAAATCAAACTAAAGTAATTAAACATGGATGGATGTCTGCTAAGTTGCTAAAACTTTATATAAGGACCATTCACAGTTGTAGGATGCATCAGAGCTCAACACTGTCCCAACCAAATCTCTGAATACAAAGAATATTCCTCATTTATATATTTTACCCAAACAGAAAACAAATCAATCAAGAACATTTTCTGTTTGTCATTTTGAAATATTACAAACAGACAGGTGAAGAAAAAAATATCAAATCAATCAAAAAATCAATTTAAAGATCAGCCCAGAAACAAAACGCAGAAAACTTTTCAGCTGTTGAAGACTTTTCATCTGCGTTGCACTTTTTTTTTTTGTAGAGTTGGTGTCCATTAAAATTCAAAATGAGATCCCCAAACAAATTCAATATTTCCATCTGATAAATGCTGTAGGCAAAACAATCACGGAGGAGTAAATAACTCAATCATACAGCTTCAGTGAAGAATTGAAAAAGCTGATACACAGTATATGAAACTATCATCTAAAGTGAAATATATTGATTCACGCAAGAGGAAAAACTGCTCAAGGAGAGGAGTGAAATAAAAGACTACTTAAACCATCTGCTTAAACTTTTTGAGCTCAGTTTCTTTCAGCCAACAGGATGTCTTTCATCAAATTCTAATAAATAGGCTGAATAATGTTTTGGTCCTGAACTTTAAATGCAATCGCTCTTTAAAAAATAAATTACTATTATGAAGATGTTGGCTATGAAAGCAAACAGTCAGCAGTAAAGAACTAATTGTTAAGCCTATATTGTGGTATTTCTTAAAGAATTGTGTATGGACAGAGTTTTAAACTAACACAACATCATATAGAGAAATGATGCTCTAACCATTTTGACCAAATCTTACAAGGTAAATCTTTTGGCACTCTGAGTGTCTGTTGTGAATGACTTTCAGCTTCTATCATATTGAATATTGATATTTGTAAAACTGATTTGAGTTATAGCCATTTATGATATTGGCTTCAAAATAGACATTAGACGGACATTAGAGTTTGTTTTTTTTAAATCCACCCAGTAGTTCAGGTGATATTTTACTAACTAACAAGGTTGATTTGAAATAATTCAGTGCAAAGTTTGAAGGAAGGATCAGTTAGTATTTAGAATTTTACAGTGACATACAGTCAAAGTAAAATTACATTGTAACAGATCTTGATCTCAGCCGGCTGGGTGGTCGCTAGTTTTCGTCATTTTAAAAACACTGGTCCGCACCTGAATCATTATTTAAAATAACTATTCTGTGTCCAGACTTCCTGGTTCCATAGCCAATCACATGTGAGCCTGTAAAGTTGCCAACTCTTCAACACAAGCAGCTGCAAATCCACAACGACCAGCAGCAGTTGGACGTGTGTAGTTTATCACCACCAAACGTGTGAGTGTGTGTGTGAATGGCACACCATTGTTTTTCCTGTGAAATTACCAATAAGTTCGATGTGTCACATGACCCTCTTCCTATTGAAAAAACAAAAGTTGGATCCAAGATGGCCGACTTCAAAATGGCCACCACAGTCACCATCCATCTTGAAAAGTTTGACCCCACACATATACTAATGTGCCACAAACAGGACGTTAATATCACCAACCATTCCCATTTTATTAAGGTGTATCCATATAAATGGCCCACTCTGTAGTATAAAGCTCTTTGGGATTCATCTGATTGAAGAAAAGTGCTATACAAGTACATGCCATAATTATTCCGGATCCATGCGGTTCCATAGTGAATCACATGTGAGTCTGCGAGGTTGCCAAGTGTTCAATACAAGCAGCTGTAATCCCACAACGCAGCAGCAAAGAGTAGCAATGGCGTGGACAGAATGGAAGCCAGTAAAAGAAGCAGCCCTGAGGTAACTTGTAGTAAACCTAAGAAACCACCACACCCTTCCCAAAAATTAAACAAATACAAGAGAAACAAAACGGGGATTAACATCGGAACTGGCAACCCCGGGGTGAATGGCTGAAAGCGGATGGGTTTGTTTTTCTACATGAACGATTTGACCACAAGGTCTAATTCTTACATATTGCACCTTTAAATATGTGTCGGGGAGGCCTGTTAGCTACCGCCTCACCAACATTTAGCGTAACACTTGTAAAATTGACTGCTGTAAAGCAGTTGTTGTGGTGTCCAATGCTGATTAGCTTTAGCAACCATCTTGAATCGCCTCCAAAAGTTAATCAGTTGTAGATGTACAGCTAAAGAAGTTTCATTAAAATCAGTCCAGTGGTTCGTGAAATATTTTGCTAACACTTCAAACAAATGAACACAAGTACACTCACACACACCCTTATCGCTTGTCTGTCAGCAGCAGGTGGTAGAAACGATTTTAAGTACAAGAAGTAGAAAGAAGCAAAAATAGAATTAACATGACTTCAAATGCATATTCACTGGCCCACATTACTGAAGACACATGAGTCGAAATAAAAAAAAGAAGAAGCAATGAGCTGTTTAACAATACGAGTTCTCTCTTTGCTGCACAGCAAATTTCTCTGAGATGAAAAGCCAGTGTTTGGTGGCATCCCACACAGTGTGAGTAAGAGCTGGTGTTTGGAGGGTGGGCAGTTTACCAAACACTGACACTGCCATTTTCTGCAGCTGTCAGCCAAAAGCATTACTTCATGATCTATGTAGGACGATAAGAGTCACGGGCTGAAGAGAACAAATTCTCGTGATCATTTCACCGAAGGCGCAACATCCTCCTCAACTTATTATTCCACTCACTTCACTGAACAATTAACCAATCTGACACCAAGCACTAATGAACATTCTTGGTTTCCCTGTTCTCTCCCTCTCTGTTTCTGTTTCTGTGTCTGTAATTGGTTATCGTGTTCTCTGTTTCTTTTTGTCTCTAATGATCAGCTGGGTAAATAGACTATGTCACCTCCCAACACACACACACTCGCTCAGAAATCCACAGAATTGTCTTCTGAGGCTTTAGCTGCTGCGAAAACATTACTGCAGATATGATCACCCAGCTCGGAGCAGTCGACCAGCGCCGCTCCCTGGAAACCGCTCCGAGCAGATAAACAAAACCAAGGTCCAGACACTATCTCCTGCCCTCGCCATCTGGAAATGTTCTGCCACTGTTTGTATCTGAACATAAAGAAACAACTAAATAAAAAAAATCGTCCACACTGTCTGTGTCTTGTGGATCATCTTTAACTGGGTTGTATCGAGGGTTGGATCTGCTTCTGTCTTCTTTTCAGGTCATTTAATCCAGAAAAAAGAATTGAGAAGGATTTCGACGACTTCTGATTGGACAGCTGACAACCACAGAAACAGAGTGTAAAAATATTAACGTCTCCTGCTTTTATTTCAAGCATGAGGCATGTTTTAATTGTGTTATGACGTTAATGTTTTTAATTTAAAAGCTGATCTCTGAACACAGAAAGCCAAGTACTGTAAGCGTGTAAATATGGATAAGAGACGGAGCGCCGGACTGCTCAGCAGTGTCTTTGAGTGATTAGAAGCTGGTATTAAAGTAACATTTTATGTAGAAATGATGAGGGATTATGTTGCTTCTAACAGGGCCATAACACAAACATGACCAGAGGTAATTCTCATTAAGATTTCTCTCATATAAAACTCTTCTTCTGATTCTTTTCTTCATGTATCATCATCGACCAGCTGGTGACTCTAAATAACCACTTCTTTCATCCATCTCCCTGCCTCGAAACTGTAAATACCTCGTTTCCATTCACTAATTAAACCCCCCCCCCACCACCAACACCACTACACACACCTATACCAAAAAATCCAACTGCTGCTGCAAGTCTCCCCCTGCTACACTATAGATTCCCTGTCAGCTTGCTTTGGGGGAGATCGAAATCTAATTAAGATTGTAAATGAAGATTTAATTTTCCACTTCAAAGAAACCAGCAAACTTCGAGAGCATCCACAGTAAAACGCACAAAGAGAAATAATAAAAAGAGAGGAAGGCTGTAGAGGAGAGAGCAGAGGAACAGGAAGTGGAACAGGAAAACGACAGGGGTAGCTGGCGTTAGAAGCAAGTTAAAAAAGGTTGTTAGACATTTAAGTACAAGAGAAGAAGTCAGAGAAGTTGTGCTAAACCCGAATACTGTGAATGTTGAGATTTGCTGTATTTCCTTACACTTTGCATCTGCACTTGGAATTCAAAGATGCACAATCATGAGTGCAGCATGGAGAGAGAAACACATGAGAACTCACACTGTGCTGAGTAGCCAGAGGGATCGAGTATGTCAGGAAGGTTCAAACAGAATGAAGAATTTTCATGTACTTGATTTCTCTCCCCCTCGCTCTCTCTCTCTCTCTCTCTCTCTCTCACACACACACACACACACAAACACATACACCAACTCATGGATCCTGTGATGCAATTGTGCAGCGTGCTTACAGCGTTAAGCTCTCCATGATGCACAAACATTCCCAGGTGTAAAGCCTTAAAAGAGCCCATTTTATCCCCAGCTCCACCATTAGACTATGATCAGTTATGCATGCTGTAATTATTGACAGTGCATCTCACCTGTGTTACTGCTGATGCATGACAGATAAACCTGAGAAGTCAAATTCGGCTTCCAAAAGATTTTTCCATCGTCTTTAGATACAGAAGGCTTGTTCTGTTGATGGGGAGGCGGGGGGGGGGGGGGGGGGGGGGGGGGGTAACAAGTCAGCTTTGGGAATCGTGTAATTATGAGAATGCATCGCCTCTGACAGTGATGGCAAAGGCTTTTTTCTTCCGCAGTCTGCAGAATCAACTGTAACCCTCACACAAATCAGATTTTATGTAATGCAACAGACTTGCATATTAACTGCTAATATGCTTCTCTCCATCTCTTCCCTCTCTCGCTTCCTTCTCTTTCTTTCTTCCTGACTTGAGGCGGGTATTATCATTGTAATCAAGCGAAGACCCAGCTAACACGATCATTCTCACAACCATCATGTAGCAATAATCCCCTCCTTCATATTTGATTATTGTAATAAATCTTTTTAACTGGCTATTCTGTCACACAGCAATGGTGCACATCTCCCCAATCCATCATTCAACAGGACAAACGCTGCAGAACTCAGAGGAGCGGCAAAGGTTGTTGAAAGGGCCTCGTATATTTGGCAGCAGCTCTATTTGCTTCGACTCTGGAGTTCAAAATGCATTTTTTTTTTTAGGACAGCACAAACGAAAAATTCTTCCTTTCTGTCTGAAAGCGTGATTACTCTGCAGAACTCTGTGTCTGTCCTCTATTACTGACCTCACGTAGCCCTGTCAGAGAGTATCAGTCCAGACAAGGTGTTCCTTCATCAGGCACAGACACACACACGCCCCACAGAGAGAGAGAGGAATGGATCCACACAAGCTGCCTGTGGTTTGGAGGTTTCAAAAAGCCCAATTTGACAAGGCACACCCACCTACTCACAACAAGAGACATGCTCACAAGGTGCTTTTGCATTTGTATGCACCGTGGGCTGCCACAGCACATCTCAGTAGCCTTTTCTCGGAGCTTCTCTCATGCACACAAACACACACCCCCATGCACATACACACACACACAAATAAGGCACAAACAAGCAACAGAAGTCTGATTATCTAGAAAATTTGAGAAACTGCAAAAAAGGAGCACAGAGCATGTTTGACTCATCGCTTTGAAATGTGTGTTTTTTATTGAAATTTACAGAAAGAAAAAGTACAATAGAAATAAATACACGGTGTTCAGTACACATCTGTGGAGTTATATCAGTAGTGTGGGGGTTGGGGGACAGCAATGGAGTCAAACTGATTTATTAGTGTATTAGAGTGTTAAGGCCAAAGGTCACACCCAAAAGCTAGAACATCTACACAACTGAGATATTTGTTTTTTGGAGCCAAAAGGGACTTCAGTGTTTGTTTTAATCATGATTTGACAAAAAGCCTGACATGACAGCTTTAATTTGTTGGATCATCCAAGCTAGCTTGCTAGCTAGCAGAGTGGGGGGGAATTCTGCAGGTTCCATAGGCCGTTATTCTGTTCAAAAACAACTGATTCGACTTAATTAAGCTGTTGATTGAACCAATTTAGCGAGCTCAGGGGGTGCGATAATCAGGTCTGTCGAGTGGTTTAGTCGGCGCGGCACTCTAAAACTATGGAATAAGACAAATCAAGAGATTCATCACTGTGATTCTGACCAATCAGCCAGAGCAGAGCTTTGAATCAGCGCAGATGAAACACCTGGAGCCAATCAAGCCTGTGGAATAAACCATGTAATTAGAAAGGAGAGAAAGGTCACTGTTTGGTATGGAATGGGGATTGCTTATGCAGTCGTTGCCCAAAAACTTGCCAAAAACTGTATCTTTTCTTTTGTTAATGAGACATAAAGTTGGTAAATCTTATTTAAATACAGATGACAGTGCAGCACAGGGAACGTCTCAGCCAAGCATCACACAGACGATCTCAGAAGGTCCAGTAATGTAAAACATATCAGGGAATCGAACCCTTTACTGATTAACTTTGCTTGAACGTAAAACAAAAGCAGGGTGTCAGGATCACTTCTCAAAAATGTCATTCAAACAGATTTTCTATCAGTTAATAAAGTCAAGGAAATATTAAAATCCAACACGGCAATTGAATTACTGAGAAATTGAAATGCTCCAGATGTCGGTATTTGTAAAAGATTCCACGTCCACTAATCAGACTCAGTCCAACTCCAACATGAAGGTGCTCGTACAACTGAAACATCCAGATTCTTGCAGAAACACATACGTTCTGGAGGAGTTTTTGTTTGTCACTTTTTGATGTAGCATCCCAAAACAGTCCTCATCCAGCTGCAACGTGCACAACTATAAGACACATTTTCAGTCCATTAGATTTTAAAGACCTTATTTTTTATTTTTATCTTACCTGCACAGACGGGACAAGATGAGGTCTCAGTTTTGATGGTTAGTTACTGACAGGCGATACTCGGTGACCTCATTCTAAAAATAACAGGAATAACAGAGGAGCAGCTTTTCTCAAGTAAACCATTAAAACCACTCAAACAAAACGTAGCAATCTGAGGGAATGGTGTGGCTGTTGTCCTGTTGGACTTTATTTTAACAACATTTCTATTTTTTAGAAGAACAGATATAAAGACCCACACACCTACAAAGAATAACTTCCTTTAAAGTATCAATCTGAAGGTTTCTAAAGCTGTGGAAGGTTTTGAGTAGCTTCAGGGTGTTGATGTTCTATTAATCCTTTAAAATCAATTATCAGTATGATCTTCCCCAGAGACCCCCCCAACTGTTATTTTATAAACCTTCACACTGCTGTCATTTTGGTATTACACAGTTATTTACATTACATTTTCTGGTTGTTTACAACCATAAATGTCACCAGCAGCAGTTGAAATGAATCCTGGGTTCAAATCAGATAGAAATGTCTTAACATTTCTGCAGAAATAGTTACAGTAAGTAGTTGGAATTTACTGCAGAATGAGCGTTTATAAAATGAGCTAAATGGCTTGTGTTTTAAACCCAGTTCTAAAGTTGAATCTTAAAATAACACTGATCTGCTAAATTTGACAGTAATTTATGGGACAGTTATTTTTCTAAACTTTTACACCACCACAAATGTTTATATTTTTACACTGGTGTAATGTCAAAATGTAACCAATTACAAAAATATAGATCTTCACCTACATTTCAATGCTGTAAGTGATATTTGCATAAATAATAACAACAACAATATACTGTAGTTTTGTGTAAAAAACCTGCAATGCAAAACTAACTGCAGTGGAAAGGTTTATAAAAATAATTATGTGAACTGCAACACCATTTTTTTTTATTGGAGCCGTTTTAAGATGGAAGGATTCCCTTTTTGGTCCCAATTGTATTTAAACTAGCTGCTAGCTCGTTGGTTCTGTTGGATGGAAACCCAGTTTCTTCAAACTGAGGGCATTCAGAAATCTGTCTGCAATGAGTAAGATATTATTTATAACTTCTTCACAGAAACACTTAAAAGTGGTTGCAATATCCCTTTAAGTTTAAAGTAATTTCAGGAATTCACAGCTACAATATTTAGCGCTCACGTTAAAAATTGGGCATGTGAAAATATACAACCCGCTCTCCGGACTGACTTGTTGGAGCGTTGAGTTATTAATGAAGAAAATCTGAGGATTTTCTAAAGTGCAAAGTTAATTTGATATTTGAGTTTCACTGCCTGAAATTCATGAAATACAAAAAAAGCAACTTCCCTTTAATATGAGGTTTATTAAATTCATACAAGTGGAGGGAAGAGAGTGGTTATTTTCTCTTTTTGGCTGTTTAAAGGAATTCCCTCTTACTCCATAGGATTTCCATCAGATGAGTCGTTGACTGGGACGGGCTTGCCAACAGGTTCTCTGTAACTAAAACACTGTTTTGCACAGTAAGCTTCTGCCAGAGGCCACGTGAATAATTAACTGTTGGCTTGTCCATTTGGAAACAAGAGCTACACACGACAAAGCAGAAAAAGATGTTGAATACACGGTGTTGCTTTTAATCCAGGTCAGTATACATATACAGATAGTTCCAACAGTGCTCCATTTGAACACCTAAATTCTGTGTTAAACTATTTTTTTTTTTACCATTTATTTCATAGAGTCTCTTTCAGCAATAATATTCAGTGGTATTTACATTTGAAATGATTTGTTCATACAGTTAAAGAATGTATCTTTTCAATGACATCTTATAAAACAGCTGTTATCTTTGACATTATTTATCTGTTGTTGAACATCACACAGTATAAAAGTGCATTCCAGCTGAAAACTCAAGCTCGTTTGCGTCACAACCTTTAATGACAACACAAAGCCTGATGAGAGACCGTAACGTGGGTCTTCTACGATTTCACTAATAAATCCGTGGACATTTCCATTTGGGCAGTACAAGTGCTCAGAGTGGGAAGTGATTGACATTTTTTTTCTTCTAAAATCATGCATACTTTGTCCTTAAGTGCATGAAGTGAGACTACGGTACGGAGTGCCAAGAGGGACAAATAAAAAAATAGCAGACTTTAATCAATGAAACAGAAATGGGAGCTTTAAAAAAAAGGTAGATACTCATAGAATACTTCTAAATGGTTTGGCTTTTTGAGTTGACTTTAGTGCAATCAAAGCCTCACTTTAATCAGTTCTGTTGTGTTCATGTGGGTTTGTGAATCTTTGTAAACGTATCAACACAGAAGTACAAAAAGCTGGGGGCGCGAGACGGAGGGTGGTGGTGTTAGGGTGGGATCACATCCCTAAATCATTTCAATTTTTAACAATGTCTGTTTTCCTTGTGGGCTGAAAGGAGGGAGAATCTTTTGCAGGATTTAAATGATTCATCATTTTCATTTGGAATGGAGTAGCAAGCTGAATAATTCACTTTTCTGCAACAGCAGATGGAGTAAAAAGTAACAGTTTTCTGTACAATCGCTTGACTTATAAGATCGTTTTCAGTCTCTATACATTCTTGCCATCCTATTCCCTTTATATCCAAATATCCTTTTTCCTCCCTCGTGAGTTAGCCTAGTTTCTAAACTTCCTTTTTAAATGTTTGCTCTTGCACATCAACCCATTACGGTTTCTACCCTGCCTCTCCTTTTTTCCTTTGAGCACAAAGTGCATAATGTAGATACACTTGTTGGTGCAAGTGTACGTGTCAAGCTGTACAACAAACATACATATTTCTTCAGATGCAAAGAAACAAAGATCAAGCCAACGTGTATGTCTCTCTCTCACTTTCTCTCTCTCTCTCTCTGTTTCCTGCTAATTCTCATTCCATACGTGAGAGCTGAATTAAATCGAGTCTGGGATGTTTGGGTTGTTTTTCTTTGTCCAAAGCGTTTAACAAATTGTTGCTGCCCCGAGCCGAGGCAGCCTCTGCATTGTCTCAGTATCTGTGCTCAACCATATCAGAGTTTCAACACTTATTGCTTTAAATTACATCAATCACTCCCTCTCCTGCCCTCGTATTCTCCATACTCCTTAGGCTCATTTTTCTCTGTCTCTTTTTATTACTTTGCCTCTTCATCTTTCTCCCCTTTAACTTCTCTTCACATTATTCCAGCTCTAGTTGCCTTTTCATCATTCTCCTAGTCCCTCCCTTCCTGTCTGCCTCCTTGGCCCCTATTGGTTTTGTTTTTTTTTCCTTCCTCAATCCTTCCCTTCGTCTCCAGCCTCCTCTTTTTTCTCCTTCTTTTCCAGCTCTTCTTTCTTTTCCCTCTCCTTTTTGGCCCCTTCATCAACCTTTTCCTGATCTTCCTTTACTTTTTCTCTGTTTGTGAAGAGCTGGGCTAATTTTTGAAACTGGGGGCCCCACTCTTCAAGCCCTGCCCCCCAATCCTCCTTCTCTCCTTCACTCTCCAGTGAGCTAAGAGATCCGGCCCTGGAGCCTGTCCCCTCCAAGCCGTACACTTGCACGGAGTCATACGGTGGCTGTGAAGGGTCAAAAGTGACCTGGGCAAGACGTAGCCGAAGGAACTCGCCCACCCTCAGTGCCAAGGAGGGACCACCAGGCCCAGGTGGCCCTCTTGCTGCCTCCATACCAGGAACCCAGCTGGGCCCGTAGCCCATTACTCCACCATATGTTCCTCGTGGCTGCCCTGGGAAGGGTAAAAGCTGAGGACTCATGTCCCTCCTGCCCAAAACAAACCCCCCCAAACCTAGTTGATCACGCCAGTCCCCAATAAATCCAGGTGCCTCTGAGTAGACAGATGAGGTCCCTGTCAGGGATATTCCTCCGCTCTCCCTGTCTGGCCGTGGCACCACAAAGTTGCTCCCCATCTCCAAACCGCCTCTCCCCAGGCTGCCAGAATAGTCCCTTTGTCCAGATACCTCCCTCTGCAAGACAGTGGCATAGTTGTGTCCACTACGAGGTTGTTGTCCATCTCTTGAAGTCACCCCAGGGGCATTTCCATTTGCCCCTTCACTTCGTCCTCCTCCTCCACTTCCTCCTCCTCCTTCTCCACTAGGCTCATGTTCAGCCAGACCAGAGCTTGTGCGTTTTGGGGACAGGCCAGCACGCGAGGCCCTGCATCCTGACATAGGGAGGGTAGCTGAGTCACACACCCAGCCTCCAGCGAGGTGACCCTGGCCGATCAAGGATCCTGATCGGGTCATGACGAGGTTGTGCTCACGGGGCAACGTCTCCGACTGCACCTGGAGGGGAATGCAGGCGAGCATGAGTGGCTTCAGTTCAGGGCTGGGGTTAGCTGTTAGCTTGTGGTCACAAAGTTAAATGAAACAAATTGCCAAAGCATGAGGGAGAATTTACTAAAAGGCACAGTAAAAGCAGAAAGGTGGGAGAGTGAGATGACATAGTTCCAAGATGAAGAAAAAGCTGGAGATGGACTGTGATTGTAAAAAATGATTTAGATGATGGAGAGACAGAATGAAAAGAAGAAGAGTTGAAGGAATCGATAGATTTTAATTGAACACTAGAATGAGCTAACACTGCACTGTGAAAGGGAGATGGATAGTGAAATGAAAGAGAAAACAAAACATTTGAAAATTAAATAAAGCAAAAACCAGAGCGCCTTGCTAGGACTTGATAAATAAAAGAAAACACAACAATAAACAACTGGACATAAATAGACTGATTTATCTAAACCACCATCTTCTTACAACATCTGATGATTTGCAAAAATGCAAAAAAATAAAATAAAAATAATGTGCAATCATCAAAATTATCTACAGTATTAAGCCAAATGCCAACTTAAAGATCCTTTATATTTGTTTAATTACATTTTAGCACATTATGTGCTTCCTCTGTTAAATAATTAAGTCATTCATTCAACTTTAATTAGATTTTTGATGTAACCATCGATTGTTAGATGAGGAATTTATTTAATTTTATTTCATGATGTGTTGCAACATCTATTTCATTCTTTTCCTTCATTTAATATCTCTCCATCGTTTTATGCATTTTACTGTTTGCAGTGCACATTATGCTCCTTTGCCAATTTCACACCAAACGCTCAAGTCGACCTTACATCATTAACTGAAGCATTATAGTACATTCTACATAATAAGACCATGTTAAGATGTTTAGGTCTCTAAAGAGCAAATAAACAGGATTAAAAGATGAATTACATGATTTAAATTTAAAATGCTTCTTTTTGATCCTTACCCAGTCCAGATCT
Organism: Pachypanchax playfairii; assembly: GCA_006937955.1. Classification (NCBI taxonomy): domain Eukaryota; kingdom Metazoa; phylum Chordata; class Actinopteri; order Cyprinodontiformes; family Aplocheilidae; genus Pachypanchax; species Pachypanchax playfairii. The sequence goes on along the minus strand of SSNP01000058.1, from coordinate 501,399 downwards.
TGATTGTGGTTACCTCTTTCTTCACTACTTCCATCTGTGCAACTGTTTGCACCTCCTGTCCCTCCTCCTCTCTCCTGGCTGTCTTTAGATCTCGGAGTACCTCCATCCGATGTGCTAACTCCACTTTGGGGTGCCGTTCCATCACGGCTGCCCGTACGACTCCCTGTTCTGCTTCCTGTACTGATGTCTGTAGGAGCTATGTACACTGCTCCCGACTCCATCTGTCCAACCATGGCCCCTTGGTTCTGGATGACCAGGGAGTGGTCTGGCTGGCCTCCTGGAATGCGGTATGCCAGCTCTGCCAAGCCTGGATCAAATGTTCCACCTGGTGCATGGCGGAGAACCGGTAATGTGTGGCTGCTGTAGCACAGGCGACCATAAAGGGATCCTCCTGGACCTGAATAGTTGGGATCCACGCCTGGATTCTGAGTCCAGCTGTAGGTACGAGATTTGTCTTGACCATGCTGAGTGTAACGTCTGTAAAACAAGTCAAACGTTCATAAGTACATCATGTAAAGGTAGATCTGTTTTGTTGTGTTTTTAAACATCATTGACAAGTAAACATAAAATGTATTGATGCTTCTGATCTTTACAGCATTTATTCTACACGTAAACTCACAGTCTTAGTAAAAAAAAAACACCAAAAGGACAAAGAATCGGAGACACAATCTAAATAAAAGGTTCTAAATTTATAATCAGAGATGAAACAACACAGATTGGTTAAAATAAAAAACATGTACCCTGGTACCTGATAATAACAGGTGCATGCTGGGAACTTAGTGTAGGTAAATATCTGAACACATGTGGAGAAGTTGCAAAAAGAAAGAACATTGCAAGAAGAAAAGTCCTTTCAAAATAAGACAGGAAGTGAAAAACTCAAAACTAAACTAAAACTAAACTGACCATAATAAAATAATATTTGATAACCCCAATAATCCCATAAATTACATACTATTAATATGTCTTAGTCACATATGAAATTTAAAGCAAACAGCAAATTTATATTTAAAAATGATCATAGATGATTTTGTTAAAACATAAACCCATTAAAACTTCTTCTAAAACTATAAAACTCATTATACTTTATATTCTGTTAACTCCATGATACATAATATCAGTTCACAAAAAAACACTCATCACTATAGCTGAGAAGAAATATAGATCTATATCATATATCTGAGCTACCGCTAAAGGTTGTAAACTACCAGCTGAGAACGTGAGGTTCTTCTAACCCATTAAACTGATGAAAATCGTTGGCAATGTTAAACTAAGATTTTTGAAGTTTAAATGACTTAAGTAATTTTACTGGACAGCACTGCATGTTGTAACTCTTTCTGATTCAAAAAAACCTCTAAACCTACATAAAAACCGTTTCTTGGTGTTCCAGATGTTTTTCTGTTTCCTCGTGCCTTAAATCTTCTGAAAGTTGTAAAGTTAAATATAAATACTGTATGTGAAGTAAAGTTTAACCCTAATACAGTGACAGTAAAACATTATTAATGTTACTGAGAAATTAAAGAATTAATTTTGACATTGAAACACATTTTTTAAAGTGTTGCACTGTATTGCATTAGATTTAGAAGAATTTTAATGTTGCGTCCACCTCCATAAAATGAAAGAAGTAATTTTTGCTAAACTACACAGAGTCTTTGTACTTGTTTATGGCCTCTCCATATGGCACGCATGAATTCCAGGAGTTGATTATTACTCCAAAGGCAATAACAATGCTTCCCAGAAACATCAAAGTGGGTGCAAACCAGCCTCTGATGTGGCAAAACATAAATGAGCTTTAACAAAATGGACAGAACAAAGTGGTCTCCAAGGAGTGCTGTGTTTGATAGCCTTCTGCCTCAGCATTTTGATCAGTTACTGATTACGACCTGAACGTTGTGGCTCTATTTGTTTACTTAAGTGGATCGGTTTAGTTCTGGACTGTGATGAAAGCTTTTCCTCCAAAGGGGTAAATTTGTTCACCCTCTCGTCTCTCCTGTAGCATGTGATATGAGGCCAGCTGTGAGGTTTGATGTAATTAAACATGTACAACATGTAAACAAATCCCCCCTTTTCCATCTACTCACATATTCCTGCTGTCTAGAGTCCGATAGCCACGTGAGCGCGAGCTATGTGGAGCGCTTTGGAGCGCAGCGATATCAAAGGCGGCTGTGTCAGCCTCCCCTCCACCCTCGTCATCATACGTTATGATGTTCTCGCGCACGTCATCCTCCTCCAGTGGCGACAGGGAGTCACGCTTCTGACGGCGCAGAGACAGCGACAGGGCGCTCACAGCTGCCAAGGGGATGGATACAAGAATGAAGGATTTTGAAGCGTTGGAGAGAAATTGGAAGAAAAAAAATGAAAGATGAACAATGAAGAAATCACAGGGGAAATAAGGGAAGGAGGTAAAGGACAGAGTGAAGGAGGGAGAAAAATTAATGCAGACAAAGAGGTGAAACTCACAAAGACAAAGCAAATCCAGAAGAGGCCTTAGGTTAGAGGGTTGCTAAATCATATCAGCAGACTGCATGCATCCACTCTGTAATTGACTTTGAGCTCCAGCTGGGCAACAGGATACCTTATCCTCTCATGACTCCATGATTCCTATTCCACTCCCCTAAATAGGGGATTTTAATTTGACCCTGAGCTGCAGCAATGAGTCCAGCTGAGGAATCTTATTGATATGTATCCAACAAGGACAGGTGTGGTAAAATTCACCCAGAAATACTGGAAGTAATTTGATGTAGTGGTGAAACAATTTACAAGCTCTTTTCATTGACTTTGGGGAAGGAAATGTACCTGTAGGATGACAAGCTAACACACTGCAACTTTATAGTGTACAGAGGCCTATAAAGCTTTAATAGGAGAATGAAACAGATATTTCATAAGGATATTTTTTATTTCAGCTTCCAAGTTTAGATGCACAAAGTTCTGGTGATCTTGAAAATGTATTTTATTTATTGTAAAAAACCCCGTTTATTCTGGGATTTTCCACTAATTCATTTGCAGCTAGTTTAAGGATAATGGGGATGTAACTTCAGATTTTCATCCTAAATTAGACAAAATTTAACCTAAACATAATATGATGATCAAAAACTATTTTCACAACTCTTTTCTCAACAGTTCTAACCAACTAACATTGTCAACATTATCATGCTAATCCTCACACCTTTATGGATAAATATATTTGGGGCAATTAGGAAAAGTTAACCTGGGTGAAGATGATCAAACCTTGACAGATGTCGTGTGCTTCCATTTCTCTTCATTTTAATATGGTCAAATATTTACAGTTTGGAGGAGGGAAGTACAAAAAATATACTTCTTGGGTTTTTGAAGATGTATCATAAATGTTATACTGCTGTAGTAACTTAATAATAAAGCTAGGTTTGTGTAGCGTCTCAGTCATCCGGGACATGTCAATCTAAAAGACAATTTGAATTATTTTTCTGTTTCTTGAAGATGCTTCACCTTTTATCTTATTTAATATATTTTGGGAGTATCAGGTTTATAAACTGTTATGACCACAGTATTAATGGGCTTGTTGAAGTCACATGGGTCTGTGGTGATCCAGTCCCTCTTTATTGCCATTAGGTCATTGTTACCTGTGACTTGATTATGTGAGGTCATCATTACCTGTGACTCCTTTATGTGAGGTCATTGTTACCTGTGACTCATTTATGTGAGGTCATTGTTACCTTTGACTCCTTTATGTAAGGCCATTGTTACCTGTGACTCCTTTATGTGAGGTCATTGTTACCTGTGACTTGATTATGTGAGGTCATTGTTACCTTTGACTCGTTTATGTGAGATCATTGCTACCTGTGACTTGTTTATGTGAGGTCATTGTTACCTGTGACTTGTTTATGTGAGGTCATTGTTACCTGTGACTCGTTTATGTGAGGTCATTGTTACCTGTGACTCGTTCATGTGAGATCATTGCTACCTGTGACTCGTTTATGTGAGGTCATTGTTACCTGTGACTCGTTTATGTGAGGTCATTGTTACCTGTGACTCGTTTATGTGAGGTCATTGTTACCTGTGACTCGTTTATGTGAGGTCATTGTTACCTGTGACTCGTTCATGTGAGATCATTGCTACCTGTGACTCGTTTATGTGAGGTCATTGTTACCTGTGACTTGTTTATGTGAGGTCATTGTTACCTGTGACTCATTTATGTGAGGTCATTGCTACCTGTGACTCGTTTATGTGAGGTCATTGTTACCTGTGACTCGTTCATGTGAGATCATTGCTACCTGTGACTCGTTTATGTGAGGTCATTGTTACCTGTGACTCGTTCATGTGAGATCATTGCTACCTGTGACTCGTTTATGTGAGGTCATTGTTACCTGTGACTCATTTATGTGAGGTCATTGTTACCTGTGACTTGTTTATGTGAGGTCATTGTTACCTGTGACTCGTTTATGTGAGGTCATTGTTACCTGTGACTCGTTCATGTGAGATCATTGCTACCTGTGACTCGTTTATGTGAGGTCATTGTTACCTGTGTCTTGTTTATGTGAGGTCATTGTTACCTGTGACTAGTTTATGTGAGGTCATTGTTACCTGTGACTCCTTTATGTGAGGTCATTGTTACCTGTGACTCGTTCATGTGAGATCATTGCTACCTGTGACTCGTTTATGTGAGGTCATTGTTACCTGTGACTTGTTTATGTGAGGTCATTGTTACCTGTGACTCGTTCATGTGAGATCATTGCTACCTGTGACTTGTTTATGTGAGGTCATTGTTACCTGTGACTTGTTTATGTGAGGTCATTGTTACCTGTGACTCGTTTATGTGAGGTCATTGTTACCTGTGACTCGTTCATGTGAGATCATTGCTACCTGTGACTCGTTTATGTGAGGTCATTGTTACCTGTGACTCGTTCATGTGAGATCATTGCTACCTGTGACTCGTTTATGTGAGGTCATTGTTACCTGTGACTTGTTTATGTGAGGTCATTGTTACCTTTGACTCCTTTATGTGAGGTCATTGCTACCTGTGACTCCTTTATGTGAGGTCATTGTTACCTGTGACTCCTTTATGTGAGGTCATTGTTACCTGTGACTCGTTTATGTGAGGTCATTGTTACCTGTGACTTGTTTATGTGAGGTCATTGTTACCTTTGACTCCTTTATGTGAGGTCATTGTTACCTTTGACTCCTTTATGTGAGGTCATTGTTACCTGTGACTCCTTTATGTGAGGTCATTGTTACCTGTGACTTAATTATGTGAGGTCATTGTTACCTTTGACTCCTTTATGTGAGGTCATTGTTACCTGTGACTTGTTTATGTGAGGTCATTGTTACCTTTGACTCGTTTATGTGAGGTCATTGTTACCTGTGACTCGTTTATGTGAGGTCATTGTTACCTGTTACTCGTTTATGTGAGGTCATTGTTACCTTTGACTCGTTTATGTGAGGTCATTGTTACCTGTGACTCGTTTATGTGAGGTCATTGTTACTTGTGACTCGTTCATGTGAGATCATTGCTACCTGTGACTCGTTTATGTGAGGTCATTGTTACCTGTGACTCGTTTATGTGAGGTCATTGCTACCTGTGACTCGTTTATGTGAGGTCATTGTTACCTGGGACTCATTTATGTGAAGTCATTGTTACCTGTGACTCATTTATGTGAGGTCATTGTTACCTGTGACTCGTTCATGTGAGATCATTGCTACCTGTGACTCGTTTATGTGAGGTCATTGTTACCTGTGACTTGTTTATGTGAGGTCATTGTTACCTTTGACTCCTTTATGTGAGGCCATTGTTACCTGTGACTCGTTTATGTGAGGTCATTGTTACCTGTGACTCGTTCATGTGAGATCATTGCTACCTGTGACTCGTTTATGTGAGGTCATTGTTACCTGTGACTCGTTTATGTGAGGTCATTGTTACCTGTGACTCGTTTATGTGAGGTCATTGTTACCTGTGACTCGTTTATGTGAGGTCATTGTTACCTGTGACTCGTTCATGTGAGATCATTGCTACCTGTGACTCGTTTATGTGAGGTCATTGTTACCTGTGACTCGTTCATGTGAGATCATTGCTACCTGTGACTCGTTTATGTGAGGTCATTGTTACCTGTGACTCATTTATGTGAGGTCATTGTTACCTTTGACTCTTTTATGTGAGGTCATTGTTACCTGTGACTCGTTCATGTGAGATCATTGCTACCTGTGACTCGTTTATGTGAGGTCATTGTTACCTGTGACTCGTTCATGTGAGATCATTGCTACCTGTGACTCGTTTATGTGAGGTCATTGTTACCTGTGACTTGTTTATGTGAGGTCATTGTTACCTTTGACTCCTTTATGTGAGGCCATTGTTACCTGTGACTCGTTTATGTGAGGTCATTGTTACCTGTGACTCGTTCATGTGAGATCATTGCTACCTGTGACTCGTTTATGTGAGGTCATTGCTACCTGTGACTCGTTTATGTGAGGTCATTGTTACCTGTGACTCGTTTATGTGAGGTCATTGTTACCTGTGACTCGTTCATGTGAGGTCATTGCTACCTGTGACTCGTTTATGTGAGGTCATTGTTACCTGTGACTCATTTATGTGAGGTCATTGTTACCTTTGACTCATTTATGTGAGGTCATTGTTACCTGTGACTCATTTATGTGAGGTCATTGTTACCTTTGACTCGTTTATGTGAGGTCATTGTTACCTGTGACTCGTTTATGTGAGGTCATTGTTACCTGGGACTCATTTATGTGAGGTCATTGTTACCTTTGACTTGTTTATGTGAGGTCATTGTTACCTGTGACTCATTTATGTGAGGTCATTGTTACCTTTGACTCGTTTATGTGAGGTCATTGTTACCTGTGACTCGTTTATGTGAGGTCATTGTTACCTTTGACTCATTTATGTGAGGTCATTGTTACCTTTGACTCATTTATGTGAGGTCATTGTTACCTGTGACTCATTTATGTGAGGTCATTGTTACCTGTGACTCGTTTATGTGAGGTCATTGTTACCTGTGACTCATTTATGTGAGGTCATTGTTACCTGGGACTCATTTATGTGAGGTCATTGTTACCTGTGACTCATTTATGTGAGGTCATTGTTACCTGGGACTCGTTTATGTGAGGTCATTGTTACCTGGGACTCGTTTATGTGAGGTGTTGTAATCAACTGTTTCCTCTTGAGTGTTTTGAAACTGCTGTGGAAGAAGAATTTATGCTGTTTTGTAGGTCCGAGGTAGACGGAACCTGATTCCACCTCCTCTGTTGAGAGTTGATGTTTCCCTTTAAACATACATAAATGACTTCCTTAAATTCCCTTTCAAACCATTTGTCCTCTCTGTCCAAAATGTGGAATTTATTATCTTCAGAAGAGTGTCCTTTATCTTTAACATGGATGTGTCCAGCTGAGTCTGGACCTGATCTACTTCTCCTGTGCTGTGCCATGAGAGGTTGTTCAGTTTCCCGTGTGTAAAGATCTGAACAGTCCTCACTGTTCTAGACTGTGAATACCTCACTTGTGAAACCAGTTTCTGTCTAAGGGCCCGCTTTGGTCTGAAAGGTGGTGAAACAGTTGATTAAAACACCAAGACTTGGTAGTCACTGACCTGTGTGACTTTAACAAGTCTATTCATACCTTGATCACAGCAACTTAGAATGATCAGAACTGAATAAGCCCTTCAGATGAAAAGTAAATTGTTTAAAAAAAAATATAAAAAAGAAATCCAGATGCTTTTTTGGAGAATCATAATTTGGTTAGATGGCGTTTTACTTGATTTCAGTGGAAATCCAGTAGTTTTTGAAAGGAGTGAGAAAATGATAACAAATAAACTCAATACTAATTTTTCATACCCTCATGTTGGCTGAGTTTCTTAATAACCAGAAAATGTCATTATAATTATGATGAAGCATCTGTGAACATTAGAAATCTTCTTTCTACAGATGTAAACTTGCTTTAAAGTTTTGTGCATTTTCTGATAAACTTCGTCCCCTTGTCCTTTTCTGAATTAAACCCTTAACTCCATCAAAGCCCCGGTGCATGATCACCTTCATGCCATGCTACGCTGCTGTTGTGATTGAACCGGCATCTTCCTGAATGATAATGACTTTTCAACACGGCATGAGTAGTGATCCCACGGATCGAATGGAAATAGAAATGACAACAGAGCTGGCCACAAGCCAAAACCTTCCCAGCAACTCAGCATAATGCAACTGAGCATTTCTAAAAGAGCGGCAGTGACATTTGATTATGCAGCTATCAAAAAACCAGAGAACGCAGATAATCACTCAGTAATGTTATTTTAGTGGTGATTAGAGCTGACCTTGCCAGAGGAAATAACTGGGCTGAAATTGAATGAAAAGCAAATCCAGCTATTGAGAAGTCGTGACTAAAAAAAATTATTGATGCTGCTTGTATCATTATTTCCATATGCAGATTAGGCACCAAGGGAGCCGTTGTAGTAGTAGGTAAACAACACTGAACACTAACCTAATCAAATCTTTAATTTGAAGATTAGCAATAAAATCCTTGTTAGGCAGAAAATGATACAGCCTGACTGTATGTACAATCACGGTGAACAGAAAGTCTATCCTCTTTCAGTTCCAGGGATAAAATCGGCCTTTACTGGGTTCTAAAAATATACAAATCTAAACTCAAGTGTATAAAAACACCCAAAATATTCCATCATGTTAATTATTAAATAAAAACAAAATGGATGTGGAAAAACTAAATGTAGCCTTGAATGTTTTTATGGGATTTAAGAGGAAAAGTGCTGCTAATCAAATTCACAAACTGATCATCAGAAAGTGTGACCACCTCTATAAAAGCTGAAATCTCAAAAATCCGTATATCACTATCAACTTTTATCATTTTAGAGCTTTTTCTTTCTAAATTTTCTTTGTGAAAACATTGTTTTTTCATGTTTAGTGTGCTGGTTTGAATGCTGTGCTGCTTAAAGTATGTCTGAGGTTACTTTGTCACTTTTTATGGTACATAACCATGGCAACGAGGGAGCTGTTTACAAGTGGGAGTAGCTGAAGGACATTTTGAGGGCTCAAACAAAACCAAAATTGAGATCCAGAATCCCTGAGGAGGTGTTGTGGATGTAAAGCAGAGTGAGCGAAAGAGGAATCTCTTCTATTGATCATAGTGAGAATGTAAGATCTCTTACAGATAAGATAGATGAGCTTGAAACAGTAGTATGGAGTATGGAGTTAAATAATATGAGTCTAACTGAGATTTGATTGAAGTAGCATGTCCGGTGCTTCCATGAGCTTGATTTACAGACATTCGACCTTCACATCTTCTACTCTGTGACTTGAATATGAACTTTTCTGAATAAATTCTAGAGTCCTGAGTGCAACCTGACTGAAATGTAGTGTAGAAACAAAATCTTTCAAACTTCAATAAATCAAGTCAATGTTGTAAAGAAGACTGTGAAAGACTGATGAAGGCAGCCAAACCCAAAACACACAAAGCTTTTCCATGGCGTTTGTTTTTGAAGTAATGCAGATTGTGTGTTGTGGGGACTTTAAACATCTTTTAGCTTAACCTTAGAGTTATCACACTTGTTTGTAGAGATGGAACAAATGGAGACGGGCTCAAATAAACTAAAAAAACATTGATTAAACTCTGGTTAAGATCCAATCTATTATTTTATGTTCTAATAATTAAAACTCTAGAATTGAAAGAAGGTGTACTTTCTTTCTTCCATTATTCTGTTTCATGAAAGAAATCAATTTCACATAAAATATTTACCCAGTAGTGTAGCAACACAAGCCAGGATGGCCAGCAGGGCGGCAGTGCTGAGTCCTGGAGAAGGCAGCATGGACTGCTGGGGTAGACACACCGCCTCCTTCTCCCAGTCCCACTCCCCCTCAGTCTGTTTATCCTTTTCTTTCTCCCCAGCCCTCGCCCCGCCCCTCAGGCAGGGACACACAGACACAGTGACCGTCCCCGTGCTGGTGAGACCTGATGTCCCATCCCTCAGGACAAGTGGCACGTACAGCGTCAAGGTGGAGGATGGGGATCGGGACAGTGGCTGGAGCTGGGACAGAAGCACTAAGCTAGCGGTGGGACCTGAAGAAGACAGACAGACCAGAAGGCAATTATTATTAATCATTTGTTAACAGCATGCTGAAATTTTCCATTTTCTATGTTGAATCATAGCAGGAGGTTACCAGCTGAAAATGATGCCCCAAAATCCCCGCTCTCATGTTTTTAAATTTGAGTTCTCAGTCAGCTGCTGATTGATTCACTCAGACAAAAAGAGGGAAGAAAAAGTAACTGATTTTCTTCATTTTTCCTCCTCTGTCATGTTTACCACTTTAGTTTAACACTGCACATAATTTAAGATTTTGTCTCATGCCACTGAAACTAATTTTCCGCACACACACAAACAAGTATTAATATTAAGAGGATGACATCACATTATCCTTAATGGTGAAGCCAAACATCAGGAAAGACTGAAAAAGACAGGAAAAATCCTTGAGTGACATTTTATCAATAAACTCAGTTGTTCTAACCATTTAATACAAATATTCTCATTTTTTTAGTCAATGAAACAACCGAAGTGAAGAATAAAGCAATCCAAAGATCTTATAGCAGAATAATAACCTCATGTCAGAAATACGTCATAAATACACACATCTTAAAAATATATTACATTTACAAGCAGCACTGCCTGAAACAGTCTAAGAATTATTGGTTTCAGCTGAATAAACTCCGCTGGCTTTTAGCTAGAAGATGTTTATAGTAATTTTATTTGTCTAAAACAAATGTTGTAGCTCACAAATACGATGGCACAGATGAAAGAGCACATGGATGTGTTTCATCAGAGTGAATGGCACTGCAAAGTTGTACCAACATGACCAACATGACAAAAGTGATTATCCAGAAATGTTCCTGTGATCCAAATTACAGATCAAGTTATTATCCTCTGTAACAAAGCAAATAATGAAGCACATTTTTGTGACAAGCTGTCCGTGTGGGAGCAGAACATCATCCTATTGTTCCTCTGTTCTAATGTTGGATGACACATCAAAGAGGAATTTGAAACCACATGTCAGCGAGTGAATCCTCCTGATCCATGATGCATCACGGTGGTTCAATCAAGAGACGACAAGCTTTTCAGAAAAAAAGATGTTTCAAACTTTGAACTTCCTCATGAAACCTTCAAACTCCCAGATGTTCCAGTTCCAGTTTTCTTTTCTTTCAGTTCTGATTTTTCTAAAAACACTTGAATGCAGCATACACTTGAGGATTGGTGAGGACTGAAACTGCAAAAGATGTTGAAGAATTACATATACGCACAAAATTAGAAGCCGCAAACAGTTTCAGGTTTGATAAATCACAGTGGAACGTCCACTTATTTACATGTTCTCCTCCCATATTTTGCGTCTTCTGTCAGAAACACCCACATTGCATCAAGGGCAAAGGCGCAAAAATGACTTTGCAGGTTTAACAGGCGCAGTTTTGCCTGCGCATCGTTAGTAAATCACCTGCTGCTTGTTTTTGCAGCCGCTGAGCGGTTTGCGCTTGTTTTAACAACCACAAACCTGATAAATCAGGCCCATTGTGTCTTTCAACATTGTTGTATAAAATATTCACAGAGCCAAAAAGGACAAAGTTACTTCTAACATTTTTTAAAATTACAGGTGCACTCTCAGAAATAGAGGTACGAGACAAGGACATTTTTGTACCTATAGGTACAGTAGCTATGTTTACATGGGCACATTTAATCGGAATAAACGCCCAATCAGATAAAAAATCCGTCATGTAAACATGTCAATCAGAATGTTTTGATCTGATGCAGCCTGATCAGAAAGAAATTTACTTCCGATCGAGAGGGGTGGTTTTGTCCGATCTTCATTCGGATAGACGTGCATGTATACACCCATTCGGAAAGAAAGGGTGAAAAGAGCCCTTTGCGCATGCGTACAACTTCAGCGTGACGTCTTTCTGCTTTCGCAGACTCAAGTAGAAAACATAGCGGGAGGTAAACAGAAGTGGTCTGCTGGTGCAGTCATCCTGTCATCCTGCTCTCCTCTCCTGTGGCGGAGGAGCAGTAGTAATATGTATTCAGCCTCTAGCTTGGTTAATGCGACCAGTAAAAACCCAAACATAAAGGTAATCACCCGCAGAAGGTCCATATTGGGGATAACGTGAGTCAGCTCGAGCACACGATGGGGCGGGAAAGACGTGCAGAAAGGACGGAGTTTGTTTACTTTTTTTTCTTCCTCCGGAAAGACAACTCGCTGTGCGCATGCTCAACTCATTTAACCTGATTGAGTGCTTGGTGCATGTGTACTCATGGCATGATCAGATCATTTCAGTTAGTGTCCATGTAAACAGGGATTTGGGAATTCCGATCGAGCAAGATTTTGATCAGATTGGGGAAATTTGGCGCATGTAAACGTAGCTATTGTTTTAAAATGTTCCCTTAAAAGTACAATATTGGTCTTTAAAAGGTCAGAAATGCCCCTTTGAGTGTTCAAATTGATATAAAGTACAAATTTGTACCATTTCAACTGCACCTGCAACCCTGGTCAAGGCTGGTTAATCTCCATTTTATTAAGTTTCATCCATCATTTTCAATATTATGTTTCAGAATGTTGGGTACAAATTCTTGTCGCTGGGGGTGTACCCTGTAGTCCAGGTCCATTTTTGTACCTTATGAAGTTGTTCCACTAAAACTGTAAAATTACACCACATTTTGAAGTCTTAAACCAACATTCTGAAACATAATATTGAAAATGATGGATGAAACTTAACAAAATTTAGATTAACCAGCCTTGACCAGGGTTGCAGGTGCAGTTGAAATGGTACAAATTTGTACTTTATATCAATTTGAACACTCAAAGGGGCATTTCTGACCTTTTAAAGACAAATATTGTACTTTTGAGGGAACATTTTAAAACAATTTACCTTTAGGTACAAAAATGTCCTTGTCTCGTACCTCTATTTCTGAGAGTGTGAAACCAAAAGAGTTGAAATTTCAAATTGTATTGTCTGCAACTGTAACATTTTCATAGGCCATACCATTTAGAAACACCACCAACATGAAATGGGTGAAAACCTGAACACTTCTGAGTCAGATTTACAAGCTAACATGTTTTTATTGGAGTTATAAAAACCATAAGAGACCTTTCAGATGAAGAGAGAGTAACTATGGTGGAGCAGACAGAAGGTTTTTTTTAGTGGATCACAATCAATACAAATATGAAGAGGGAGAAGGATTATGTCCTGCTGGTATTAGAGACAACATAGCAGGTGATTTTGGGATTGAAGATGAACAGAAGTTCTCACAGTCAAATTTTTTATGCTTTTAACTAAGATATTTTCTTTGAGCAGGACCACATGGTGGAGTCCAGATCTCAGACAACCAGCCAAGGACTCACAAACATAGATAAAATGCCTCTCACATTAAATCCTATTGAAAACATGACCATTCTGTAGAAGGTGATAATTAAAAGGATTAAAAGCATTCGGTTATTAAAAGAAACCACACTGGAGGAATATGGCTGCTTCCCTTGTTATTCTACACTCAGTGTATATGAATTCTGCTCTGAGCTGCAGAGTGAAGAAAAATGACGAGTGTGTTTGTGAGAAACTAAGATTGCACACTGGTGATGCAATATTTGGTGTGAATTCATGGCTGAACAGCAACAATGTATCACATCCAATCCAACAAAACATTCCTTGGTGTCATGAAATTCAGAAACAGAGCTGTTTTACAAAAAAAAAAAAAAAAAAGTTGATGATAACTTCTTAAAAATCTGTAACCTCTAATAGGAAAAGATTCATATACCAGAACTAACTTCCTTCTTTGGAATTGACCCTTTTATTATAGGGATAAGCTTTGGGGCACATTTATTTAAAAGTAACATCAGTATGCTTCATATCAAAGAGTCTCTTCAGGATTTATCATTATTACATTATTAGATAGTGAGAGGTGTTCAAAATCTTTGAATGTTATTTCTGACTTTTAGAATTTAATTTTTTAAGATTTAAATCAGAAAGATTTTCCCAGTAAAAAAATGTTAACTTGTTTTAAACATAAAATGTTGCTTTTTTTTTTGTAGCTCAGATTGTAACACATTTGTAATATATAATGCAGAGTTTTGTTATTGCACAGCATCCATGATGTATTTATGGGTAATAAATTACAAAGTAAACTTCATTATTGGATTACGGTGTCTGATATTAGCTTAATGTGTTTATACGAGTTTAAAGTAATTTGCATTAAAACTGAAACAGCCTGTGTGAGTTTGTGTAGCACAAAGAAACAAGGTAGAAAACTAATTTCTGCTGTAACTTCTTCAGGAGCTTTTAAAAGAAAACTGAGTTTATTGTCTTTGTATGTGGTTCAATAAAACAGCAGATGAAGGCTGCAAAATCCTGATTTATGTGGTAGTGGAGAGGAAAAGATGGATCCAGAGGATACAGGAAGGCAGACAGGTGGAATGAACAAAAACTAAAGTGGAGTATAACAGAGCGAAGCAAAGGGGCTGCCAGAGCTGGGCGATGGGTGGATGGATGGACGGATGAAGAGAGAGGATGAGACAGAAAATGAGAAGAGGGACTCAGAGGAGTTTTGAGAGGAGAGGTCTAAGACTGAAAAAAGGAAAATAAAATCCATTTGAAAAAAATGGTTGCAGAAAGGAATAACAAATTGTGTAGGATTAAGAGTTAAAAGTGGAGGGAAGCTGTTGGTCTGAAAGGAAAAACAATCAACAACAAACAATTCAGAGAACGATACAGAGAGGAAAAAAGATTGAGCACCAACCTCCACTGTCTCTGACGCTGAAGTTAAGAGCAGTGCTGGATTCTGGAGGGATGCTGAAAAACACGGTGCTTTCGTTCCCTCCCTCGTCTCTATCAATCGCTCGCAACACCTGCACCACCTGAAAGAAAGCAAGATGTGAGTCCGGTCTGTGAGTAAGAGACGGAAAAAAAGAAAATAGATTTACACGAAGAGTCCTTTTAGCAACAGACCTTTAGCCGAAACCAGCAGGAATCAAATCAAGCCAATTAGTGTAAAGACACAAGTGAACTGTGTCTTATAAACTAAATAAATAACTGCATCTGATGTGAATCATCTTTAATAAATACAGTAAAGTGTGGCTTTCAATTTAGTGGTAACATCTTTACAAGGAATGTATAAAAAATGAATTTAAAAGCTTTTTTTTTTCTTAGAAAACACTTTGAGTGCCGGTTACAAGACGGATCTCAGGGATGAATGGTACCACGTGATCTCTGACTTATTCAGGCCTTCAGAAGATTTGTAGTGTTCACTCACATTATGTTATCAGTTTCTGGGTGTGAATATTCAAAGGCATTTTGTTTAATGACTTGTCACACAGAGACGAGAACACATCATAATCTTCCTTCTTGACTCGTCTCCCACTCTCTCAATTAAATATACACGCGAACAAACATCAGCATCACTGACAAATCAACATTGTTGCCTCAGAATCACAGATTTAGTGGCGAAACAACAAAGACTCCAGCAGAGCAATGAAAACAGCAGCCAAAACAACAGATGGGCCAAGACACCAAATTATAGTGATGGAGCCAGCGTGGAATACCGAAGAAGGAGGAGAGAACATAAAAACAGCAAGAGCAAAGGCTGGCTTCCGCCGAGAGATTGAGGAGCGGAGACGAGATTTCTATAATTGAGATGGGATCAAGAAAGGAAACCATGATGCAGAAAAACAGACGAGGAGACAAATAAAGAATGAAGGAGGGAGACGGTCTGGGAGGAGGCTCGAGTTTAATTACGCTGTGAATAGCTGCTCCGTTTTGATAACGGGCCGTGGAGGATTCACCTTTTCCCCTATGGTGAACGGACCGTTTTGTTTGCTTTAATCAGTGAATATACATTGCTTTGTTTCCACACTTAATTGAAAACTGTTCTGACATGTGTCTTCTTAGAAAACTCGCTGAATTAAAAGAATCTGTTTGATGTAAAGTCTCTTTTTTTAATGACTAAATTATGTGTTTACAGATGACTGCTTTGCGCTGTGGTTATATGTATTTATTATATGTGTCAGACATACAGAGTATGTATGATAGATCTGCATCTGGTTTCTGTTGTTTTATGCCAATCTTTACACAATATGGGGCAAATTTAAAGCAAAATACTGAATTTTGTGTTTGGAATATTAGGTAGAATGTTTTTTAAATTATTAACTAGAGAGATTTTGTTATTTTTTCCCTTTTTGACAGATTGTACCATTGTTGGGCTGAAAATAAAAATTCATGCTTAATGTTGCTGTGAAAGTTGCTGCCAGGAAGAAATGCTGAAGGGAGCAGAAAAATTTTCCAGCTGCATTAACTTTTTTAGAATTCCCAGAGTGGAATCTGAACATACAGAGTGTAAGAACTGATCCATCCATCCATCCATCCATCCATCCATCCATCCATCCATCCATCCATCCATCCATCCATCCATCCATCCATCCATCCATCCATCCATCCATCCATCCATCCATCTATCTATCTATCTATCTATCTATCTATCTATCTATCTATCTATCTATCTATCTATCTATCTATCTATCTATCTATCTATCCATCCATCCATCCATCCATCCATCCATCCATCCATCCATCCATCCATCTCACTAGTCATGGGAGCTGTCCATGGTGCTGAAACAGATACAGTTTCAGTGTACGTTCATCGTGTTCTCAGCTTCAGTTTGTGTGTCTGTAGGTATTTGGTTAGAACTTCAAGTAAAATCTAAACTTTGACTTGTTTGTAACAACTCGATTCATAAAAATAATAATTTCCAGCTCTTCACCCTCGATTTACCGCTACCAAATGCTGTTGACATATGTTGTTTAAAAGTGTCACGTAAGAGTGTTTTTGATGATGAAATGTGACAGGAAGTTGTCCAAAAACTTGTAAAGTTTTGATAATAATTGCTTGTCTCCTCAGAAAGTATTTGGTCCGTGGATTTTATTCATTCATGTCATCTGTGTCTGACAGAAAATGTACGCTTCTATTTTTATCAGCCCAGCTGTCCACACTGACTTGCAGTAACCCTGCACTTCACTCCCCCACTGCAAATCTGTTTTCCTCTCTGAACATGTGTTATTGCAGTGATTGTGTGGTGGCCTTAGAGTTCATCTGAAGTGCTGCTGACCTATACCCAAAAGTGTGTTACTAGTGCTGCAGTGAGAATGTAAGTTAGTCTCTCATCTTCTTGATAAATTGCAATCTTCAGTACTGCTGACAACTCTGAGAAGTTCTTAAACTGAGAGCTGGGGTAAAGTGCAGCTCTGTGATGTTCCACCTTAGGTAGGAACAGAAACCTGGGAGTTGTTAAAAAACTGAATAGTAAACTTCATTAAACCCTGAAATTGACTTTTTCTTTTTAAACTTTGTGTTAAACATGTTAAGAAAAGAAGGAATTTTTATTACACTACCAACACTCTGAATTGGCAAACTCAAAGTATTGTGTTGAGGCAGACACATTTGGCAGTCATGATTGCTTTTGATCCTCTAGGAAATGATCGTACAAACTTGTTTGCAAACTTGGCCCACGTTTACGTTCCAACTTTCTCTCCTTTGTTTATTCCTCCAAATAATGTGAAATTAGTTGAATTTCCTGCATAAGTGCTCAAAAAATGATCAAGTGCTACTCAAGTTTGCATTTGGACACTGACTTTGACGAAATATGAGCTCAATGATGGGAAATCCTTGGGTTTGGAAGATTCTTATTTAGGATCAAACCTTCCATATTATTTTGGATTTAGAAGATGGAATTTTTAGCTGAAACTCATTGTTGGTCAAGTAGTTCTTAGTTTTATTAAATCTTCAAATTATTTCAGAGATATTCGGGGGCATTTTTTACAAATTGCTAGCTGGAATAGAAAAATGTCTTGGATACTTTAATTAAAAAGCGTGATTGGTTGCTTATCACAGGGATTCCCTAAGTGTGGCGTGAGCTGCCACTAGGTGGTGCGCGAGGTGAAAAATGTAATGGCGGAAAAATGTAATGATAATAATTACAAAATACAGTGTTTCCCCACACAATAAAGATGTGCAAATAAATATTTCCTCTGTAAAATCTTAAACAATGACAATTAAAGAGGCCATTTCATACACATTTCAGGACTTTGTGGTTATTTCTTAAGTATTAACCAGTAATATGAAACATTTTATATCTAAAAAAACGTCAGGAAACACTGATTAACAGACCTTTCAATCTGTCTGCGTTAAAATTCAGGTGGTTCCGGCTCCTTCCATCAGGCTGCTTCGTCAGCAGCTCGTTCATATTCATTGTTCGAATTTGCTGGACTCTGATTGGCTAACAAACTAGCCTATGAGAGCAAGGTATACTGTTTCCTGCCCTGCTGCGCATGGCAACGTCAGACTTTGTGTCTTCCTGTTTGCTACGTTATGCTACAGCTTTTAGTGAGCAGCATGCTAGGCGTGGTTTCAACTGAGGGAGCTGCTGAAAACTAACAAACAAAGGAGTTGTGATGAAACAGATACAGGCCGTTTGGACTCAGGAGAACTCGGGTGTTATCACCACCTGCGTAGTTTGAGAGATTAAAACTGAAAGAGAAGTTATTGACCTGTTTTCACACCCACTGTGAAGGTAAGAACACCTGTGGAGCTAAAATATTCAACAGAAACCTCAGAAAAACAGTTTTTAATGGAAGGGTTTCTTTAAAATTACTATTCAAAATGCACTTCATCTAGAAATGAAGTGTAGAAGAAGTTCTTCTACTACTACACAATTTATGTGCGCACCTACAGTGGGGCAAAAAAGTATTTAGTCAGCCACCAATTGTGTAAGTTCTCCCACTTAAAAAGATCAGAGAGGCCTGTAATTTTCATCATAGGTATACCTCAACTATGAGAGACAAAATGTGGAAAAAAAATCCAGAAAATCACATTGTCTGATTTTTAAAGAATTTATTTGCAAATTATGGTGGAAAATAAGTATTTGGTCACCTACAAACAAGTAAGATTTCTGGCTTTCACAGACCTGTAACTTCTTTAAGAGGCTCCTCGGTCCTCCACTCGTTACCTGTATTAATGGCACCTGTGTGAACTCGTTATCAGTATAAAAGACACCTGTCCACAACCTCAAACAGTCACGCTCCAAACTCCACTATGGCCAAGACCAAAGAGCTGTCAAAGGACACCAGAAACAAAATTGTAGACCTTCACCAGGCTGGGAAGACTGAATCTGCAATAGGTAAGCAGCTTGGTGTGAAGAAATCAACTGTGGGAGCAATTATTAGAAAATGGAAGACATACAAGACCACTGATAATCTCCCTCGATCTGGGGCTCCACGCAAGATCTCACCCCGTGGGGTCAAAATGATCACAAGAACGGTGAGCAAAAATCCCAGAACCACACGGAGGGACCTAGTGAATGACCTGCAGAGAGCTGGGACCAAAGTAACAAAGGCTACCATCAGTAACACACTACGCCGCCAGGGACTCAAATCCTGCAGTGCCAGACGTGTCCCCCTGCTGAAGCCAGGACACGTCCAGGCCCGTCTGCGGTTTGCTAGAGAGCATTTGGATGATCCAGAAGAGGATTGGGAGAACATCATATGGTCAGATGAAACCAAAATAGAACTTTTTGGTAGAAACTCAACTTGTCGTGTTTGGAGGGGAAAGAATGCTGAGTTGGATCCAAAGAACACCATACCTACTGTAAAGCATGGGGGTGGAGACATCATGCTTTGGGGCTGTTTTTCTGCAAGGGGACCAGGACGACTGATCCGTGTAAAGGAAAGAATGAATGGGGCCATGTATCGTAAGATTTTGAGTGAAAACCTCCTTCCATCAGCAAGGGCATTGAAAATGAGACGTGGCTGGGTCTTTCAGCATGACAATGATCCCAAACACACCGCCCGGGCAACGAAGGAGTGGCTTCGTAAGAAGCATTTCAAGGTCCTGGAGTGGCCTAGCCAGTCTCCAGATCTCAACCCCATAGAAAATCTCTGGAGGGAGTTGAAAGTCCGTGTTGCCCAGCGTCAGCCCCAAAACATCACTGCTCTAGAGGAGATCTGCATGGAGGAATGGGCCAAAATACCAGCAACAGTGTGTGAAAACCTTGTGAAGACTTACAGAAAACGTTTGACCTCTGTCATTGCCAACAAAGGCTATATAACAAAGTATTGAGATTAACTTTTGTTATTGACCAAATACTTATTTTCCACCATAATTTGCAAATAAATTCTTTAAAAATCAGACAATGTGATTTTCTGGATTTTTTTTCCTCATTTTGTCTCTCATAGTTGAGGTATACCTATGATGAAAATTACAGGCCTCTCTGATCTTTTTAAGTGGGAGAACTTACACAATTGGTGGCTGACTAAATACTTTTTTGCCCCACTGTAGCTTGTGGCCTCTACTTCATTCATTTTCTCAAATACGCTCAATTGGCTTAAATCGGGGAAACTGTTGGTTGACAAATTGAAAGACAAGGTACTGATAAAGGAGAGGAACCAAGAGAGAGTGACGAATCCAAGGCAACAGAGAAGAGAACTGCAACGGATCCGGGAGAAACTGGAGGAGACGGCAGAGGAAAAGAGATGGCAACGAGGAAAAAGAGGTGAAAAGGGTGATCACGAGATGGGAAAAAAAAAGAATGAAATATGTTTCAGATTAATTCAAACACAGGAGCGTATTGTTGTGATCATTAGATCATCATTAGATGTGGTTTTTGTTCATTTGAGTAAACATGCCATCTTTAATATAGCCTAAATAAAATTCAACGTCCTTTCAACAGTAACAAAAATGCTTGGGGCATTTTTTGAACGTGCGGGCGTTTGGGGTGCATCAACACGGCCGGGACATAAAAGGGGGTGCATGGCAAAAAAAATTAGTTTGAGAACAGCTGGCTAATCACATTGAATGTTGTCTAACATGTTCATCATCACCGAAAAATCCCTTGACATGCTTCACCAAACATGACACCATGCAGGTTTGTGTTTTTATATTCAGCACAGTTTCGGTGTAGGTGATTGTAAAACTATCTAAAGTTTGAACTACTACTGAAACAGAAACGTTTTCATCTGTGAAAAATATTTGTTAAAACTGGCAAAGTTCCCAGAAGCTACAGCTCAGATTCTGCAGAATTCAGTTAGAATATTAGATGTTAAAGATCACAACATTAAATTAGTAAGAACAGATTAATTATGACTTGTGTAAAACAAGTTCCCTGGAATAGCATTTAGTAGGGAAACAAGGAGAGGATGTAAGGTTGATCCTGATTTACTGGACATACACTGTATTACTTAAAGGATTGGGATGTCTGGATTTACATGCACATGAATTTTAACGACGTTCCATATTTAATCTGAAAAGTTTTATATGCAGTTAGCTGTCTCTGGGAAGGATTTCTACAAGGTTTAGGAGTGGGTTTATAGGAATTTTGACCAGAAGGTAAAACACTGATGTTGGTTGAGAAGACCTGGCTCACAGTCCCCAATCTAACTCATCCCAAAGGTCTTCTGAGGAGTTGAGCAACTTATTCTTTTCCTGATGTTTGTAGAAACAGTCGTTATGTCAAGATACCTGATTTTATTCACTCGAGGCCTTGAAAAATGATCAGAAGACTGAAATCAATAATTCAGGGGGTGTCCCAATACTTATGGAATATTGTCCATTTGACGGGTTTTTTTTCTTCTTCTTGTTTGCTATTTGTGTTTTAGCTAACAGTTGCAGTTTAAACAGCACTTGTACCAATCCCAACCATACAATCAGTTTTAAGATTATAAAACTGAAAAGAATAGGAAACGCAATCTGATCATGTAAAGATTACATCAGACTTTGTTGTTACTATCGCAGGATGACACAGTGTCATCATGGGGAATTTTCATCATGTTATTCTGGTGAAAGATGAGACGTCACCTGTCCCAAATGGACAAGTTTAGCGGTAGAGAACTGATGATTTAGGTTTGTTTTACAGCCACAGCTTTCAGTATTTGAGTTGATCGTGAACTCTTCTGTATACCGAAGTATACAAGAGTCAAATACGAGGCTTCATGTGTGACTCAAACTGGGTCCAACATGGGTGATGCAACCGGACCTTAACTCAAAGCACAGAGCAAATCCACAACAAATGGAGTGAAAAAGGAAAAGAAAATGATTGTTTTCAGTAAACTATCTTGGCAGGAACATTTTTCAGACTGTCCTCCAAAGCAAAACGTACACAGTGGTTGTATGTCCAGTCATCAAATTACGACCAAGGGTGACGTATTTAAAGCGACCTCTGGCGGTGGCTATGCTGACTGCAGTTTCTCGCTGGCAAAATGAGAGAAACATGGCGGCCTTCCCCTCAATTTTCGGCAGAAATTGTTCGATTTCAAAATAGACAGTGGCTTTAGACTTGTTCTGATAACATCTCTAAATATAAACTTTATTTTCATAATATTTGTTTGGTTTATGGAAACGGTACATAGTTTTTTCGCTTCAACGTACATTTTCTCAGGTTTGAGTGGTTACTGGGTTGTTGCTAGGGACGCCGGTGGAACAACGGGCCGGAAGAAAAGAATCAAGCCGCAACCCAGCTCGACCTAACCCTAACCCTTTGTTAGCTCATTAAGGGCGGAAAGCAAGTTTTCTGTTGTTCTGTAAAAGTATCTGTTCCCATTTTACCGAAAGGGGGCGCTGAGGGTGGTAAAACCATAGAAAACACTCCATGGGGTCGTATTCGAGTGCATGGACAAACGTCAACTATGGGCGTATGAGTTGGAGGACTTGTTGACATTTTTAAGTCATTCATACCCTCACAGTTCATAAACAGACATGTTTGGTAAGTTTTCTTAAAAATGAAACACACATGTAAGCAGGTTTCATTTATATCTATGTTGGTTCTGTTGATCTGACCAGATTGTACCTCCTCCTTTAACCTGAAACAGTGAGGTCCTGAACACGAACGGACGTCTCAATAAACATCTTTATCCAATCAAACACTTTAAAGTTTATTTAAAATCCTACTGACCTGTCCAATGTTGGATGAGTCGCACATGGCAGTCGTGTACTGCCTGTCAAGCTCGGGCGCGTTGTCGTTAAGGTCCAAAGTCTCTATTGCAACCAGAACTCTGGACACCTGGCTGGGATTGTCTGGAAGAGCAAGAAAATGAGCACGTCACAACAACACGCCAACAAAAACACTCACGCACTGAACTGTATTTGTAAAATGATATTAATAAGAGTTTCCAAACATAAAAAACATTACTCATGTGGGTGCAAGTGCTCAGTCCATTAATTCCATTCAATTGTCCTCACAGGCATAATCAAGTGTTTTAGTCTTTGTCCAAAAACTTCAACAATTCTCAGATCACATTAGCCAACACATTTGGCTAAAGAAAGTGTAGTACATTTGGTATCATTTGGCCCACGTTACCACTCACAGGATTCCAGCTGGAGTGTAGCTGATGCTTCAATAGCAGTCAAATTTCTCCACATCAAAGTGTTCAGTTCTCTGCCAATACATCTCACAGTGTCAAGTGTGTGTGCGTTCCTGTTTCTAAGAAAGTGTGAGATCAGGCACGGAGGAGGATGTAGAGAGAAGTCAATCTGCATGCAGTCACACAAGGGTGCAGTTTAAATGGATTGGCATAGGCTCTCTCACAACACATTCTCTTGACTATCCACATACTTGAACATAAAGTTCTCACAGCCAAGCGTTAAACGCATGAAGTCACACTCTGAGCCTCCTCAGCATTCCCCCATTTTACATCTTCGGCTACTACGACACAATCCCAGCTCAGTGGCACAGGCAGACAATCCGGCAGCACAGCGGACCGAACTTTCTATAAATGGAGACACACCACACACATATTTGCATATGCATTTCCATATACTCCCACACCATGTTCTCAAACATAGAGTGGTAACACAGTGTTATGGATGGCAGCAACTGCTTCCCATCAGTGGAAAAGCTGAAAATGAGCTCTTGCCGTAATGCCACGGGGTGAGCAGGCCTGCCCGTGGCCATGGCAGAGCTCCCACTGTGTTTATGTCAACACAACCTCCAACAGTCTGTTTATTAGATCGAGCTCATTATTCAAGACAGGCTCTCGCTGTACTGCTGTCTCAGTCCTACCAACACTCTGCTGCCACAAGGAGCCTTGAGTAGAGTTTGAGTAACGATTAACTTTGTCCAGGACAGAACTCAGCAGGAAAAGAACTTCCCTTCATTCCACACAAAGGGAGTTTTTTTCTCCCACACAATTTTCACTTTAAAATTTAAAGAAAAATAAGAAAAAAACAATTGGATTGTTATTGATGACTGTCCAAAAAAGCTACTGGGCTTTAGCCAGGATTCAACAACAAGCTGGTGCTAATTCTAATAATATCCCAAACTAAATAGAAAATAGATAACCAATTACACATACAGAATGCGTGCTCTATGAGTGTTAAGTGAGCTGGCACAAGTTCAGCAGGAAGATTGTCAGAGTCTCTGAAAATGGAATGACTAATAGGATGATTCATATGGGAAGAAGAAAATCCACCCCATTTCGTTTCTACCATTCTACACATCAAGACATAATAAAAAGGTGTGGTTAGGAGGGGTATATGCTGGGGCTTAGCCCCGCCCATAAAAAATGCTTATTATAAATTGGAGGTGAATTTTCAAGCAATGTTTTCCAAAATGAGTTATGGCAGCAGGAGTAAAACATTAAGAAAACACAAAGCCTAGAGACTGATGTGTCGAACTGTGTGCTGCCGACATTTAGTGATATTTTCATTGATTTTCTCATGTTTTAGTTTTCCCTTCTGTTGTTGTTTATATATGAATAAATTGTTCCCTGATGTCCCGTCTGTCTGTTCTCCAGGCTTTTTTTTATCTTTTAAAGTGGTCTTGATCAATAATTCTCCAGAATGTCTGAAGGTTGTTTAAAGTTTTATTTTATATATTCATTTATTAAGTCACAGCTTTTTACTCCGTTTTAGTCCTTGTATCTGACCATTTTCAGAGAAACTGTTTTTCATTGAAGGCATACTGGCCTCTGAATCATTCACGTATAAAAAAGCTCAAGATACATGTAAACCAATGTATCAATGCACAAAAGACAGTTTAACAAAAAAACAAACAAAACTGGATGTTCAGGCTCTTTATTACCTGTATATTTCAATTATCAACAGAAATAAGAGTATATTGTACCTATACTCTCCAACAAGGTGCATCTGTTAGCTGAAACCTTGCAGCAGGCGATCAGCTGAAGGATGAAGCATCTCTTGGGTTCTGGTCTTTGCTTGATGTTCTTTTTTGACCTTATTGTTCATCAGCTGGAAATAATTCTCCATTTTTCCACTTTTCTCATTCTTAACTACAAACAACAGCAATTAGCCTCTGAGTAACCATGAAAATGTTCAAATGAAGATAAGAGGCTATATGTACCAGAAAAGTCTGTTTTTATTTTTCTGAATAGTTTTTTCTCTTTCACCACATGGTTGAGAGACTGAACCTTCACTGCTTTTTCCCTCTTCATGAAAGCAACATAGATTTATGTGGAAATTTTGAAAAGTTTAGACCAAAATCTAATCTTTGTGACAGTCTAGGGGGAGTTGTTCAAATTTTAATTATGTTTGTGGCAATAGTGTTTCAGCCCGACCTCACGTGAAATACGACCACACTGGTCGATTTTGAAAACGACACTATAATCCGTATGTGACCCCTACCTGCAAGCCCTAAACTTAACCGATTCACTTTTTAATGTTAAATATTCGGCTTTAAAGTGTGTCCATATGTATCTTTACATTTTACAGCTCTTGCCCTTGTCGAGGACGGTCGCATTTCCCAGCTGCTCCCTTATCTTCTTCAACCCCCCCCCCCCCCCCCCCCCCCCCCCCCCCCC
>SSNP01000058.1:456016-475585 GCA_006937955.1 Pachypanchax playfairii | reverse complement strand
CCCCCCCCCCCCCCCCCCCCCCGTTCATTGTGTCTGCGTCTCCGTGCCTTCTGGACTGGCTGCTACGAACTGGAAATTTATAAAAATGGATCTGGTTTCGTGGTCACTCAGCGCACTGGACAAAGTTTTTTCAAACTTAAGGCTGAAAAATGGGGAGCAGTCTTGCCCGGAATCGACACAGTGGGCCGGGTTTACCATGGATTCCCGGGGCGAGTGGAAAATGGTATGCCTGTCTGCTCTGGAGGTCGAAGACGTGGAGGATGTTTACATATTTGGTCTACAGATCGTGGAGTACCTGCTGATCGGCGCTGGTGGTTACCTGATGTATCGACTTATTCTAAAGTTATGGATTGGAAGGGGCACTACTGGCAACACTTGGACTAAAAGATTTGGAGATCTGGATCAAACTGGATGCGGTCTCGGAGCATTACCGCAAACAGCTGGCTGTGATTCCTCGAATGGGACAAAGAATGCAAAGTTCAAGACAGCAAGCTGGCTGACGACGTGCTGGAGCTGAATCGTAAACTGTCTGCACTGCTGGATCTAAATGGAAGGAGTGACGTTAGGAGAAGTTGCATTTTCGGCTCGGTGTGGAGAAGTGATTGATTGATTATTGGCGGCATTACTAAGCAATTTGGCAAAAATTTGGCTGTTTTGGACCTTTTCACAAAAGTGCACCATATGGACAACAGAAGCTGATGAAATTCTTCGGCTTCGATCGAATCACTTTTATTTTTGTTTCGGCTGGCCTCAAGGCCAATGTACTAAATTCCCCTGGAGCAGTGAGTGCTGAGGTGCACAGCCCCTCCCCTCCCCTGTCCACTGGACACCAACAGACTGAGGATAGACATAACATCGGTTCTGGCCCAGTGATGGTGTCCTTGACCCTTCTCTGCATGCATACACACACTGATCGCACATCCCTATAAAAGTTCTCGACGTGTCTCTTTTATTCCCTGCTGAGGCTTATTTTTCAATCACAGATAGCGCCATCTGGTGGTGCTGTCTGAGAGGAATTATTTTTGTCCTAATCATCCTAATGTCGTACTTTCTAGTTCTGCATATGAGTGTATCCCATACTCTCATCTGGCGCCCTAGGTGGCTGCCTCGGGAGAGTGAGAGAGAAAATATGTCTCCGATCCATTTCGTTGTGCTTCTGTATAACGACAATAAAGCTCCTTGAATACCTTGTATTGTAAAGCTAACCGTTGTATTAAAATGAGACATTGCTGCAGAATTTTTGTTGAACAGAGTGAAACTTTGCACATGCATATTTATCAGCTCTTCTGGGAAGGTGCGCGCATGTGCTGTCGGTAGTACGTTGCTGCGGAGCCCAGGAAATGCTCCCACAGGTCGTTTGAAAACGCTCTCACAGGTCGTATTTTTTGGAGCCTTCAAAATCGACCTATATGGTCGTATAATGTGCGGACAGGTTTTAGAGTTTACAACAACAAGGAGTTTCATGTTTCCTTGGATCTTCCCTCCGCAGGGCTCCACGCTGATGGACCTGCCATTCAGCTTGTGGAGATGAAGCTCATGAACAGCTCTGAGGGCAGAATTACAGTCCTCGATGTGGTCAAACGCAAAGTTTCGGTACTTGGCACATTTTGTTCATGTGCCACAGCTAGAGAATAAAGCTTTGATTTCATCCTTCTCAGTGTGTTGAGAGTAAAAAACTACAGACAAACTACTGTAACAACATGTCATAAAGAACTAAGTCATCTCAGGACGGCCTAAACCCAGCTCACATTCTCTGTTAGTGGAATCAATTCAATACTCTGTGAATTCTTCTTCACAAGGAGAATTAAACATGAATCTACCAAAGTCTTTGAAAAACCTTCGGAAAAACCCGAAAACTCCTGATCAAAACCTCATCAAGAAAAAAACTATGAAGAATTTTCCTCTTTTAACATTTTATCAAATTTGGGTAAGAATAAGAGTACTCATTTCATTATCCAGTTTTTTACAACAGAAGACCCAAGGACTTAACATTTACTCTGCCAAACAGCTGATCTGAACTCTAAAGGTTTAAGAGATTAAAAGAAAGTCTTTCTCAGTGGAACAAAAACATAAAGATAATCTGAAATGTTGCTTTCACAAACCTGCTTTCTGCTCATTATTCTATATTTACCTTTCTTATTTTCTCATTATTTATTATGTAAAATAAGACTCTTTATATTTTACATAAAAAATATTTGCAAAGATGTAAAAACAGATTATTCAGAACATGTTTTACTCCCAGTAAAATAAAAATCTTCTTTTTTTTTTATCAACCTAATTATGTAGCTACAGCATCTCTCTGCAGCAGAAACACAAGAAAGCTTCTGCTGTTGCTGACTGTCCTGAAGGTCCTTAAAGTAGAACAAACCTGTAATATCCACAACACAATAAAGCAAACATACTGCAACTATTACCTGCCCAAACTGTGTGTGTAATCACGCTGCTGCACTGCACACAATACATGGTGCCAGACACAGACTCTCCATATTGCCTGGTATTATTAATCAGACTATACTTGTATGAAATACAGAAAAACACAATCTGCTTTAGTTTTTAAGCAAACATCTCATAGCATCACAGTATGCTACAAGCTCAATGAACAATCTGAATACATCTTATGATCATAATGATCTAGTATTTACATGGTTCAAAAATGTTTCTAATTTTACCTTAAAGAGGCCATTTCATACAATTTTCATGACTTTGTGGTTATTTCTTAAGTATTAACCAGTAATATGAAACATTTTATATCTAAAAAACGTCAGGAAACACTGATTAACAGACCTTTCAATATGTCTGCATTAAAATTCGGGTGGTTCCGGCTCCTTCCATCAGGCTTCGTCAGCAGCTCGTTCATATTCATTATTCGAATTTGCTGGACTTTGATTGGCTAACAAACTAGCCTATCAGAGCAAGGTATACTGTTTCCTGCCCCGCTGCGCATGGCAACGTCAGACGTCGTGTCTTCCTGTTTGCTACGTTATGCTACAGCTTTTAGCCAGCAGCATGCTAGGCGTGGTTTCAACTGCAGGAGCTGATGAATACTAACGAACAAAGGAGTTGTGATGAAACAGATACAGGCAGTTTGGACTCGGGAGAACTCGGGTTTTATCGCCACCTGTGTAGTTTGAGAGATAAAAACTGAAAGAGAAGTTGTCGACCTGTTTTCACACCTACTATGAAGGTAAGAACACCTGTGAAGATAAAATATTCAACAGAAACCTCAGAAAAAATGTTTTTAATGGAAGTGCCTCTTTAAATGTATAAAAAATCAAGATAAAATCCATAATTTTATTATTAATTAAAGAAATGCAAAGTCAAAATGGAAAGTGAGTTAAAAAAAAAAGTGTTACTTCCGTATGATGTATGAGGGAAAGCAGTCAGGTGCTGCTGATCAAATGCACTTCATTAACTGATCATCACCAAGTTTAACACCTCTAAAAAGACACGAGTTTTGGCAGTTTGTGAATATTATTATAAATAATGAACAGATGGGCCCAAAAAGCAGGCTGAGGAACAGTAGTAAAAATAAAGACTTATCAAGAAAACAAAATGCTGGCAGTGTTTAAAAAACTTACACAAGGACGAACTAAAGAAAACCAACAAAGCAAACAACAGGACTGAGACACTGTAGAATCTGACAAAGGGACTGAAAAAACACAAGGGCTAGTTAACTGTTAAGAGAGCAACTAGAGTACATCTGGGTGATTAACAGAAGAAATGCAGGGGTAACATGCTGAGTGAAACACATGAATAGAGAGAAAGATTATTCACAAGTGAAAAACATTTCAAACAGCTGCCAATTTTCACATGGGCTGATGTCCTGGAAAATTCAAGCCAAGGTCGGAGTGTGAAAACCATTTAGAAAACCAAGATCCCCGTCTCAGACCTTACAGGCTCCAGAACAATGTCTTTTGGAAAGATGAAACCAAACTAGATGTTTACCCATCATGCACAGCACCATGTTTGGTGAAAATCTAACATAACATATGACATTCTCGATGATTTCATGGAGAATGTAAGTGGAATTGCAGCTTGCCACAAAATTAGGCAACTTTCTTTAACACACTTTTAATCCTTCCGTATGGCTGTCTTGAAGGACACATATGAAAGAAGAAGGGCTGCTGCTCTGCTTGGTTTGCCACACTGCATATCGAGTGAAGATCCATCAAATCTCATCAGGATGTGTGATGTAAGACCATAACTTTGTAATGTTTACATTTTAGTTTATTTTATTACACAAAATAGTCACATATAAGTTTTTCCTTTTAAGGCTCATGTTGATACATTGGATGTTGCCATGAAGGGGATGCAGCTTGGCCTCCTGATCACCAGTGAAAGTGGCGAACAGGGTCCCATTCCACCCAAGATCTTTGATGTGGCAGTTGTGGTGGAGGAGACCATTGTCCTCTACAATATTAAAGACGTTGCACATAGTTTTGCGATGCTTATGGGTGGGATCTATTGTGTTGATCTCAAGTATCCAGATGATAAGAAATATTCCTTTAAACCAGTGCATGGGTTGAGAAAGAGAATCCTGGGGTACAAACTGTAACATCTGTGTACGTTTCCTTTTCTAATCTGATAAGAGTTCCTTTATGATCTTGTTCAGTTTCTTTATGTGCACTTAAACTGTTAGTATTGTGCTGAACCTATGTCCTTGGGGAAAAAAATACTCTCAAGAATGTCAATTTGAGTTTGTTTAGATCTTGTTGCATTTAATTTTACTGGACTGAGAAGAAGATGGCTGATATTGACTTTGCACAACTGTTCAAGGTTAGAATGTTGCTCAACATTCACCTCATGTGCTTGTTGTGGGCATATAAATGAGTAACATTTTCATACTGACTTAATTGTTTTTTTTCATTTCTGAAATGACACAATTGTATCATAATTGAGTCTTAATTAAATCTTTTAAAAGATCTGAGTTGTGTTCAGTGTATTTTTTTAGGAAACTTGTTAACTCTCAATCCAAAAGCACATTTTCAACAGTGGACAATTTAAGTTAACTTAGAGTTCAAACAACAAGAAATCATTAATTAGGCAACTGATATAACTTTATTATGTGAGTTCAAATCACATAGAATTATGAGTTTACTTCACATGAGTTATCTTTTTTTTTCATTGGATAATGTCCTATAGCAAGGCATTTCAACCTGGCATATAAAGTTGGAACAATTAAATAATATAAATTTGAAAACAGTTCTAACTTGCCTTCTTAAATTGGAAAGAAATATATTTTAAAGTTGATTTCACTTAGGTTTTTAAGGCAGCTACTGAACTTAGGTTTTTAAGTTGAATCACCCTGATAATTTTAACAGTGTTGGGTTGACCATAAACTCCTCTGAATACTAAAGTTTTCAAACATGAGAACATCTGTCCAACAGGTGAACTGACTGAAACTAGGTGATGCAACAAAACAATGATCATGCCAGCATATCTACAGAAGAATGACTGAAGAAGAAAAGAATTGAGGTGTTGCAACGATCCAGTCGAAGTCCAGATGCCAATCATCTGTGCAGAGATGAAGACATTTAAATGAACTGAAGAAATGGTGTAAAGGAAAGTGGGCCAAAATTTTTCAGCATCAATCTTAGAGACTGATAAAGTCAGACAGAGAACAAATATTCCATGTAATTGCTGCTAAAGGAGGTTCTACAAGCTGTTGGTGGATCTGACTTAGTTTTTCACACAGTTTTTCTATTTTAGCTACATTTATGTTGAATAAATAATGACATGCTGCGATCTGAAGTGTATTTCTGCACACTTGAGGTTAGATTTAAATCATTTTAAGGCCTGAAGAGCACTTTTTATTACATAAAACTCTAAAATTGAAATATGGTGGGTTCTTTTCCCCATGACTGTAACTGTGTCCTGATCTGAAATCAGTTTGACAATTTAAATCTTATCAGCCACTGAGCAGCGATCATCATGTGCTTTATCAGATCTGTCTTCACCAACAAAAAACTTTATTTCTGCATAACTGCGACAGCCATCTTTAGCTATGATAGTATGAAAATCCTAAGACAGTCAGCTAACATGAAACACAGACAATGTATTTGAAAGAGCAACCAAAGCCTTGCTGGCAAGCAAACAACAATCTTAGTGTGGCGCTATTTTACTTAAAGACCTACACGTTCTTGTGGCATTTTTCTGATACTAGAAGACGTATCTTAATAAAATCAAGCTCAAAATTGAATTTCTGAGTATTTCTGCATTCAAATTGCTGTGAATCAGTATCAGAAGCTAAAATGTGTCTAAAAAAGACTGTTTGTGATGTAGAAAAGGCACTGGGCGGGCCATAAGCTCCTGCTTTGCTAGCTTACAGCTAGCTGTAGTGCTAGTTTAAACAGAGAGCTCTCAGCAACGGGGAAGGTTGGGGAATCCTCCACGCAAACGGTTCCGCCCCACAGTGTAGAGGTGAAATGCTAATGAGCTACTGCCGCTATGCAGAAACTACTTTCTAGAAAACAGCATAGGTTTCGTGTTTTGGGGTAAAAACACCATATTCATAGTTTAAACACTGTTGAGATGCTTTAAAATAGTTCAAAATATGATTGGAGTGGGTCTTAAATGTCAGAGCTCAATAGTAGTTAGAAACCAGAAACACCACTAGCCCTGAAAGCAAACATACCATAGTAATATTTACTTTTTTACCTCTATTTGCTTATAAAAATATAACAATGTTTGCAGCTGGTTGGAGGGAATATTAGGCTGTTTGAGGAAACTTTATATTGATTATAACGTCTCAATAAAAGAAACCAGAGTGTGAACAGCCAAGCATTTACACACTGTTAGTCTTTTCATGGGGTTTGAAGACTGGATCTATATGACATCATTTAGTTGGCACACAGGCATTTATTGGTTTGTTAAAATTAATAGCAAACGACTTTAAAACAACAACTAGCAAAATGGTCTCACATTTTTGCTGAATGCACTACAATATCTACTTGTTTTCCCAGCAGGCATATAACCTGTAAAGTGCCATAATATTTGCTGTAACTTACTTTGAATCTTCGGGTGTTTATTGCTCCCGTTTGCTAGCATATTGTCCCAGTAAAGCAACGCTTGTCTTCAATTTGTCACTTTACTGCTGTGATTCAGGTCATATCCCTGTAAGAAGGGATCTATAGCAACATCAGATAACTAACACAATATAGATCAATTGATTGCTGGGCAAGCTGTGACAGACTGTTCATTCCTGCCAAAAAGCATTCCCCTCATGGCCTGATGACTTGAGAGCTAAGCCGCTTAGTGAGAAGAGCATCACACACTGGATACTGAGCTTTCCTGACATTGTACAACACCCTGTACAGTTTAGACTCTCTTAAACCTCTCAGTCATCAGTGGATGCAGGTGTCAAAGGTAGAAAATGCTGCTTTCAGTGAAAGCCAAGCTAATAGAAGAAATAATCCAGTGGGAAAGCTCTAATGACACCTGGGTGTTAATTGGTGTGTTCTGACCTCTCTGCGTGGCGATGACCGTGATGTTGTGCCAGTGCTCGCGCTCCCGGTCAAGCTCCATGGCCGTGGTGATGAGGCCAGAGTCTGGGGTGATACGAAACAAAGCCTCCGGATCTGACTGGGGATCGATAGAGAATCTGAAGCAGAGAGAGCAGGATAAGAGGAAAACATACTTGTGTTGACAGAAGGAAGGTGAGCAAAAAGATGAAAGGGCGCAAAAAAGTGGAGAAGCAAAGAGGCGAGGAGGGAAGCCAGTGGAGATGGCAGTGGGGCGCTGAGTGAAAGAAGCAGACAGGGCAAGTGTGTGAAGGAGTGATAAGGGAGTCAGCATTCAAATGGCCAAAGAATTAATATGGGGAGATTATCACAGCAGATAGCAGCTCTTTTGAAGTGAAAAGGATTATCTAAATATCTCCATGAATATACCAACTATCATTCCCTCCCACATGCTCACTCCCAATGCATTTGCTTTTAATTGGGACATGGGGTTTTTAGCTGTTACAGACAAATCACTAAACCTTCCTCCTCAAACTTTTTTACACTAATATACAGGGTTATTAATGTATTTATGATCGATTTTCTAAAACCTTTGTGCAGGTTCTAGATTTTATTGTGTAAGTTGCAGACATTTTGAAAAATTTGCAAGAGAATTTTCATCTCAAAACAGAGTTATCACAGGTATCTGGAATGTGTTTGGAGCTCTATTCAGTTTAGTTTCTCTGAGTCATACAATGTGAGAAATAAGAAGTAACTTTTGAGACGACTGTATAAATTAAAGTTTTAACTGAGTGAAGACAAAAAAAAATTATCTGCTAATCTGGATGTGACAAAATTTTAATATATATATATATTTAGAAAGATTTGCACAGTTCAACAATTTATTTGCAGTTTCAACACATGCAATAAGTACCAATGGGATTGGATTCCAACAGAAAGTATTGCCTTGCAAGTTAATGCTTCTAACTATTTGCTGCTGAGTCTTGTATTTTACCTTATGTTATTGGTCAGACCGGTATCTGGGTCTACAGCGCTGACCCGGCCTACGGTGCAGGCTGGTGGGCAGTTCTCAGAAACATCCATGAGGTATCGGGACCGGGAAAACCTTGGAGGCTCGTCAGCATCCAGCACAGCCACTCGGATGGAAGCTCTGTCTTTAAAAGGACCTCGACGTAGGAAGCGAGGATCCACTATGGGGTTGAGCACCTCCACAGAAAAGGAATAGGAACTTCGACTCTCATAGTCCACCGCCTGGAAAGAACAGAGAGGACAGTTTTTTTTTTTTCCAGAAAGTAAAAACAAGATTAATGTTGAACTATATCAGGATGTGAGATTTAAAGATTTACATGCTGTGAAATGAGCTCTTGTGACACTTTAATGCAAGAAATTATGCAAATGTCACTGTTTCAGACATCAGATTGAATAGTTTGTGTTGGTGCTTTGATTTGGACTCATTCTCTCACCCAATTTTCTACAGATGAATGCTAAATTACAAATCAAAGGCTTTGAGATGACACACAATGAATTCTTTCAGCAGATCAGAGATAGAGAATGGTCACATCCGAAAATCTGCTAAGAACAGTTTTGAGTGAATAACACTGCCGTTACCTTCTGTGTTGTGACATTCGGATTTCTGAAGCGACACTTTGAAGGTTGTTGTGGGCGGCTGCGTGCTTAGATCGTGGGTTTCGTGTGAAGTGGGAGAACGCGAGTTAACGTTACAGCATCACCAATGAGATTCTTGACACTTGCACAGTTAAAAGGATTCTTTAGAAATCCAACATAGACGTGTGAACATGTTTGGGTGTCACTTTGAGTTGTTGTTTGGATATTTTGACGTGTTAAGGCTATAAAATGTACAGCTGTAGAATTTCCTGAGTAGGTTGGTATATTTCAGGAAATTATCAGATTAGCTTTGCAACCGGCATGCAGCACAATAACAACTCTAATTTCCTCTTTTTTATGTAGTTTTAGCATTGGTTGCAGTGTTGGCAAAAACATTTTGTTGGCGTGTACCTGGCAGGTAACAAATTCTATAAATGGTAAAAATGGTAGTAGGAGAAGTTTGAGGAATATGAGGGTGAATCTTTTCTTTTTGTGTATTAATATGTGATGCAGAGCAGGAGTTTGCTTTATGCGGCTCTGCAAATTGTCTGCTGCGCCGTATAGCTACTGAGTTGACAGATCATTTCCATAAACAGAGTTTCGAGTGATGAAAGAGAAAACAAAACAATTTCCTTGTTTTTCACAGAAAAAAAAAATCCTTGTGTTTGGAAGACCATCTCCATCTCCATGGAGACCCTAAAATTACCCACCAGACTTGTACCTGGCTATAAGGAGCATTATAGTGTCCTTGGATCTACACAGGTGCAAGAGATTTCATTTGGGATAAAGTCTCAGACCCCAGAGACTGTTTTTTTTCTCTATTTTTTTTTTTACAGAGAAGTTATGAAGCCTGCTTGTCTGAGGTCTCCGTGTGATTGTGTGCCGCTCTCCTGCCAGCATCGCGGCTCTGAAGCGAAGAGATAGTCTCTGATCTGGTTCGTTGAAATGATTGTTAGCGAGGGCACAGGCACACACGAGTAATCACATACATCTACTGTTTCACACTGACATGCACCTGCTGTTGATTAAATTTTAGAAAAGCAACATGTTTGAGTTGGATTCAGAATATCTGTTTGAGGTATAAGGGTGTGTGTGAGCTTGTGCATCCAAGTAAAAGTGTTTTTTTGAGACTGTGTATCTAAAGATCTTCTGTTAGTGCATGTGTGTCCTTAAAGCAAATATGCAGAAGAATCATCCTGAAGTGATTGGCACAGAAAATCACATTGGACAGAGGATAAATTGGCTCTTTGGCGATGCAGGATTGTTGCTGTCAAAAAAGGGAAAAAAAAATAAAATCAACCAAATGTTCCCGTAAGAAAACTATTGATATTCTTTCCCCTCATGCTATTATCTCCCCTTTTCTGTTTCTTCCCATTTTCATCTCTTATTGAGCTCTTTAAGATATAAGAGATTTACATTGGTTTCCAAACAATCATTTGCTTTAGGAAGAGAGGCAGACGGACTTAAAATTATGCGAGGAAAAGGGCAAATTGAAAGACGTTGGGATGAAGCCAATTTGGCAAATATCTCTGCAGAAAAAAATAAACAAGAAGAATTGCCAAAGAGATGAGGAAGACAGAGAACATGATCAAGTGTGTCTGTGTGTGTGTGGAAGGAGGGGACGGAGAGAAAATGTGCTTTAACAGGGTTCCCATTCCAGGGAGAAAGAGACAATCTGTCTGAGGAGGAGAGGTGTCACTTGCATTGTGAGTACACACTCATCAATCCCCCCCCACACTCCCTCTATCCAACTCATCACTCTTCAGCCCCTTCGTCACCAACTCACACACTCCATCACCTACTACCCGATTAACCCACACCAACTCAGACTCTTTCTGTTTTTTTCTAGTCTGAATGTGACAGAACATCAACTTCAGCAAACCCAGACACACTTCTTCTTCTTCTTCTTCTTCTTCTTCATGCAACTTTACAGGAAGTAGTTCTCACTCTGTGATCCTGTAATTTTGTGGTTTATGACAGTATCCTGTCACAATGTGATCACATGCCCCTTACACCAACTGTTGCTCTTTACCTGACAGAACCTGATTCTAACACAAACTGAAAACTAAGTCCTAAAACAGTTACTTTGTATGGAGGCTGCTGTTTGGTCCCAGAATTGAAAGGAAATCCTTTTAGGTTGGTGCATTTTTAGGCTTTAGGTCCCGTCGTAGCATAAAGACAAACATAGAAACACACCAAATGAGCTGCTTCAATCAATCCTAGTGGACCCAGAGGATGTAAAGCTGTCTGTCTTATCAACTTAAACTGAAAGCGTCTGTCCTGCCAGTAACTCCCTACCTCCTCAGATAAGAGTGCAGCTTGACTCCATCACGCTGTTCCCCGAAACCTCCGCCAGAAACCT
The DNA here is from genome assembly GCA_006937955.1 of Pachypanchax playfairii. NCBI lineage: Eukaryota > Metazoa > Chordata > Actinopteri > Cyprinodontiformes > Aplocheilidae > Pachypanchax > Pachypanchax playfairii. The sequence continues at coordinate 464,158 of SSNP01000058.1, read as the reverse complement.
TGGTGTCATACTGGACAACCAGCTGTCCTTCAAAGAGCAGGTTAACTCCGTAGCTCGCTCATGTCGATTCGCGCTTTACAACATCAGGAAAATCAGAGCCTTCCTGACAGACCACACCACACAGCTTCTGGTCCAGGCCCTGGTCTTGTCCCGGATCGACTACTGCAACTCTTTGCTGGCCGGTCTTCCGGCGTCCTCGGTTAAACCTCTGCAGATGATTCAGAACGCAGCAGCACGTCTGGTCTTCAACCAGCCCAAGAGGGCTCATGTCACTCCGCTGCTCATTTCCCTGCACTGGCTTCCAGTTGCAGCACGCATCAAATACAAAGCTCTGCTTCTGGCTTACCAGACTCTAACACACACAGCTCCTACCTACCTTCACTCCTTCATCCAAACCTACATTCCCACGCGTCAGCTACGCTCAGCCGCTGAAAGACGCCTAGCGCTTCCACCACAACGTGGCATGAGATCATGTTCCAAACTCTTCTCCTCTGTTGTCCCCCGATGGTGGAATGACCTACCAAACTCGGTCCGATCCTCAGAGTCTGCAGCTACTTTTAAGAGCAGACTTAAGACTCACCTCTTTAAAGAACACTTTCAGTCTTAATGTAGGAGTAATTTATGATTTATGATAGCGATTTGAGAATTTATCTCTCACAAAAAAAAAAAAAAAAAAAAAAAAAAATTGTTACACTTGATGTATCAGCGTCGGAATTAAACTGGACTCCAAACAGTCCGCCTCCTTATATTTTTTTCCTTCTCTTTGAATTCTTGCTTGTATGTTCTCTCAATGTAAGTCGCTTTGGATAAAAGCGTCTGCTAAATGACAGTAGTAGTAGTAGTAGTAGTAGTAGTAGTAAAGCAGTTACGCTAACTTCATCTACCCCTGGATCTTCACCTTCACCAACGGCTAAGACTGTGATTTATTGCAACGTTAATTGTTTGAAGTTAACTTTAAGCAGACGCGGCTGATGCATTGAAGAGTGTCCTCCAACAAACCCTGAGACACATTTTCTCCGTCTTTCTGGGTTTTTTACAGCAAGCAGCTCTCAGACAGTGACCTTGTGATTTTGTGGATTTTATAAAAGGATGCTGTTGGCATTTGTGGAACTTCCATCAACTCTCACTTGTTACAACATTCAAAAAAGGACAAACCATTCAAACTGCATTTCCATGCCATTTACCCTAACCTTAAGTCATAACATTTAAATTCCTAAAACTAATGTTGACCCTATAAACCCGAACATAACCTGACCCTTAAACTAAAGCCTACCCTAAACAATCACCCTGTAACTATTGTGGTCCTCATATTTATAATAAGACCCTTTATCTTGGTCATCTTAAAGATTTTGGACCACTTTGTACAAAAACACACACACATATCAGCATCATCCTATTGGAAGCTGTCGGTGGAGATGTCTGTCTCCTACCAAGTGAAACTGAAAGCAATTACGCTAACTTCATTTACGTCTGGATCTCCACCTTCACCGAAGGCTAAGACTGTGATTTATTGCAATCTTACCTGCTTGATGTTAATTTAAAAAGGACGTGGCAGAGGTATTGACGAGTGAGTGAACAAAGAGACATCCATGAATTTTGAAAAGGGTAAAAAGTCACAGTTTAAATGCAGAATTGTGTGGAAAACTATTTGATCAGGAATTAATTCTTGGAATTGTTTATTTGTCAAGCAATCCCAGTGATTTTTTGGAAAAAGAAACTTCAGAAAAAAAACGTTTGGGTCTTTTTTTCCATCAAATTTTAAAGAAATCATTGTTAGAACTTGTTGAAAGAAAATTGTAATATGGACCATTTTTGTCTGGTTTAACCAGAATGGAGGTTTGAATAAAAAGCTCAAACTTTTTGTGGTGGAATAAATTAGAAACCCAGTGATTAGAGGGAGTCATTGTGACCTAAAAAAGAGACTCTGCAAAAAATGAACTTTTTAAATAATCATTTCTTAGTCATTACCTTTTAAAGCAAAAATTATATTCACACTTAGTCACAGTTGTGATGGCAGATTTTCAGCCAATGAAACTAAGACACATTTCCTATTTTCAACAGTGTCACTTTATTTTAGTCCTAAAAACAAAACACAAAGAGATTTTTGTTTTCTGCACACTAGTTTCCATAAAACTCACTTTAGAAAGTAGCAGTAAGCACAAGAAGTTAATAATGTCATAGAAATGGTGATAGTTAATACTAAAACACTAAGAGTAAATAATAAACATTGATCATGTCCCATGTGGTTCACATCCTCCACGCTAACTGAGCGCTCAGTGGAAGTACCTGTAAAAACTCATGCATGAACATGCAGAACATACAAACTCCATATGCAAAGACTTGAACAACCAAGATTTGAACATTCCTGCTGAGAAGTGAGTTTGCAAACCACTGAACAACCGTGCACTGACACATGAATACCTTTAGCTTCCAGAGATCAAAGACCTGCAGAAATCCTGTGATTAATTGCAGACAGACCCACAGGGAGATTTTTATGAGTCTGTCTGGGTTTTGTACACTTCAGTTCCTGATAATACTGAAAATGATAGAGTATAAGATGATGACTTAAAATCTTTGCATGCATGCAGAACTTCTTGCAACTAAATATTATATACACATATTTCTTCCTGCAGCGTGGAAGCTAATAGCTTTTGCACTACAGGAATGAAAGGAGAAAATAAAAGTTAAATATAACTATATAAATAAAAGAAGATGTAAAATCACTGCGCAAACTTAGAATAACACATTTAATGTTGTTACTTTCAAAACAGACATTTCCTTTGTTCCATGACAATTAAGACTTTTTATTTCATTCAAGTGCTTGAATCAAATTTGGTTGTTAGCAAAACAACTCATTAGTAAAACCTTATACTGAACAATTTAAGTGAATTCTTATGTTCCTCTAAATTGGTTGGATTTAGCATTTTTTTTTTTAAAGTTATTTCCATTTCTGACAATTTTTTATTCAAATGAAGAAACTTCAACACTTGGACTCTGTTTTCTGAACAGTTACATATATTCATTCCCTTAATAATAAAAAACAACAACAAGTTGACATTGAAAGTAATTGCTCCGTAGCGCTTACGCTTGCACAGACACTGTCTAGTCTGCCCTGATGTTACATGCATACACACTCCACAACCTTCCTGCATCCTGTGATGCTGTGCTCTTGGAGTCCTTTTTGAAATTCTAATTTCTTTTCAATTTCCCTTTTAAATTTGCTTCACAGTAAGCAGAAATTAATTAGCTAACCTGCATGCTAGACTGGCAATACATAATACCTTTCTCCTCAAAAAGGTCTTCCCAGAGCTGTACGTGCTCAAGCAAGATACTGTTAGTGTGTGTGTACACATATTAAACGCACAGTTAGCATGAACAACCACAAATTAAAGAATGTCATGATTCTCTCTGTTTCCACTAAAATTGATTTAAAAGGAATCTGTTTCAATGCAGGTCAAGATGAGCCTGTTTTCTACTAAATACATCATAGCTGTTTGTTATGTGGGTTTATGTGTGTGTGTTAAGCACCCTGCTGTCCTTGGCAGCTTGGATTTCTTTTTTTATTTTGTGCATTTCAAATCAAGATCATACATCACATTTGTCTGATGAGGAACATAGCTTTGGATGTTTCTGCCAACAAGCACAGCTGCAGAGTAAAGAGAACAAAGACTCTTCTAAATCTCCCTTTTGACTTTGCTGCCTTTCCTCTCCTCCATCACTCATCTCTTGCCTTCTGTCTCTGTCTTATGTCACTCTTGAATAAGTGTGTTTTTTTTTGTCTTCATTTTATGTGCAAGACATTGGTCTGTCCCTTTTTTTTTTCCTGCTCACATTTGCTCAATCTCCCTATTTTTCCCCCTCTGAGGAGATTAATACAATCTCTCCTCCGTGTGAGAAAACAAACACAGATAATCCTGGGCACGCTGCTGGCATGTGACCGAGGATTAGCCACCCGTTTTAAGTGAGCATATGGAAATAATAACGACAAACTGACACACGCATGAGCTAACGTGTCCCCCAGGTAAGAAAGACACACACATAGTAGGCTTACACAGCTCGCAGATTCCCACAACCATACCTCCGAAGTGAAGCCTTGTGTATCAGGATACAGGCAGATTCATATTAATGCTGTTGTGACAAGCGTACTCTGGCATACTGATCCCACTTTGTAATACAAAACACTATTAAACAGAGTACATGTGTAATGAGGTGATTTAAAATCAGAGCTTTATCCTACGATAGTTTTTTCTTCAAAGCCCTCCCCCCCACGTTTTTTTATTTTTTTTATTTTTGTGAAAGGTCATCATAAGTGCAGCTGGAGACGTTTAAGATTCCATTTGCCATTGAACAAATTTTGAATACTTACATTCATCAGAGAGTAATTGCTCCACATTGTAGCAAGTGATTAGCGGATTGGACTTCAGTGAAACCTGAAGCTGTCGCCACCTCTGTTACCCTCTGGTCATTAAGGGCCACTGCTGCAGAGGATTGTTATGCTAACTCTTCAATTACCGGCTGCTTAAATCTATTAGCAAAAATACATACAGTTATTACAGGCCACGTGTACAGTAATAAGTAAATAAAATAGAGCAGAAACTGAATAAAAGCAGGAGAAAAAGCTAAATATTTCCAGATTGATTCATATTTCTTGATGTATGTATCACTGCATGGCTCATACATGTGTGTGAAGGTGAACAAGGCAGAGTTGGACTGCGTCAGACGGGTGATACACAACACAGTAGCACAAAGAGATAAAACTGAGCGAGGATGAGGTGAGAGGTCCTGCCAAATGTCAGATCAGGAGGAGGGGTACTACATGTTTCTTGCATTTAAGCTTGAGGGTCAGCTCCTTTACTGTCAGCATTGTACATGAATGTGTTAGTGATATTTTCTATAGATTTTGTTAAATTTCATTTTCTCAGACAGTGAACAGCTGCTGGAAACACAATTTGAACAAATGCTTGTCATTTTGAACAATAAAATGACCCAACTTTTCCTCTCAAGGGCATGTCATTGCCTACCGTCTTCGTGGAATGAGATCACATGTGTGTTTACTCCTGTCTTTGTAGGGACACAATGGAAAATCTTACCAGCTGAAGGACTTTACCATAGAAACTACAGGTTTATGATGGGATGGAGGCTTCAGCGAGGAGGAAAACCAAGTAGCCAGGAGAAGATCATTCAGTTTTTAGCTGAAATTAGGACTTTACAAGTGCGTCAAATTTCTATTACTTTGAAAGAGACAGTATAATTAAAAACAGTCCTAATAGGCCATTTTCCAAAAAAAATTTTTTTCTGACAACCAAACAGAAAATCATGTTAGAGTAAGAGCTGCTTCACTGAGAATATATAGGGTTATACTTGAAAAGATGACTGTTCCACACTTACATACAACTTTTTTATTCACACTCATATGTGGGGGTTTAGTGTTTTGCTCAAGAACACTTCAGTGCACTGGGGCTGGGGATCAAACCCCTTACCTTCTGTCTGGAGGCCAGCCTCCCTACCACCGGGCCAAATGTTCCTCCTGAGTTGTTGTTAGTTTTAGTAGACGGAGTGAAAGCCAACGAATGCTACTCTCTATACATCACTTAGAATGTTTCCTCTCTCTAGTCTCTGATCTCGACCTTCTCTCTGTATATATTTCCATGAAATAAAGTTGAGAAATTTTCCTCCTCAAGGTTATGATTTATACAAGCTTGAATTTGCCTCACTTCCTGGTGCTAACTCTGCTTTAGCATGTTTGCAGATTAAGTTGTGTGATACAACTCCGATTACAGCTCATTACACAGCTTGTTCATTTCACATTTTTATTGTTGAATTACTATTTGATTGCCGTAATATTTTCATATACTTATGATATATGTGTGTCATGGCATCTCTTGGATTTAAGAGGCAACGCTGCTCCCACGATGCTTCAAACTGAAAGTGGTTCAGTTTGTCGAGGACAATAACAACTTTGCTGCTTCCCGTGAGGTCAGAGAAGTTTGTGTGAGACTGTGGGAAGTGTAAGGATGTACTGATGGAGATGCCCAAGACAAAACATGTTTTTTGGGAGAAGACAAGCTTCCTGTCCTGCCCTGGAGAAGGAGTTAGCAGATTGGGTGAGCGCTCAGAGACAGGATGGCTACATGGTGACACTACTGGTCAAGTTCCTGGCTAAGGACCCCAAGTTCAGCGTGGAAGCTTCTTTTAAGGCGTCAGTCAGCTGGTGTGTGCTTTTTTTAACGTTACTCCCTTTCCATCCAGGCACGCACGAGTATGTTTAAGTTTTTCTGATGTAGGTCGATACAGTGATTGTCTATTGGCTAATTCTCAACCTTGATTATGCAAGTAACCCATAGCGTGCTACCAAGTTCATGACAGGTAAACAACATGGTGAATTTGACAGCTGGGTAAAAAAAAATTGTTCCACACATAAGGTTGCTATAAAGGGTTAAGTGGTAGAAATTATTTTTTACCAGATTTTCCCTCAAATTGCCCCTCGACTTGTAAACAAGGTTGACTTTATTTTGTGTATATACGGTATGTTTTCTAGCACTTCTACGTAGAGCTACCCACCAGTGATAGATGAATGACAATATACTAGGTTTTTATAATATTTTACATGTTTCTATACATTTCTTAACAATGAGGTTAAACTAAAACAACAGAGAACAATCAGATCAAAGTCTGATGTGGAGAAAAAGTTAGTTTGCAGAATATGATGAAGGAGTTAAGGTGCATTCACACCGGCCATATTGTCAACGTCAAGCAACGCTGATAACGCTCCAAATTTGACGTTTGAAGTTGAAGCTCATAACGCCTGCCAGTCAGGGCGCATAGGCGTCAAAGCTCGTAAAGCCTGACAGAAAAAGAGCGTGAAGGCGGGGCTTCCTTTGTTATGGGATGTTCGGAGCTATGGCGGATCATATTGAGACAGTGGCTTGGATTTATTTACTTCATAGATCTAGACAACGTCGACGTCGGGTGCATCAGCGCCGTTTGTGGATACACCCCATTCTTCAGATGCGTTCTGAGTTTGGTGAGTTTAACCATTTGCTCCAGGAGCTACGTTTGGATGAGGTTAATTTATCTTCCATTTGATCCCGCTTCTTTCCGGCTACGTGCTGTGACGTCTTACGTCACTACAATGAGACGCTCTGATTGGTTGACATGCCGCTTCAAGAGCGTTAAGAGCGTCAAAAGTTCTTCTAGCTGAACTTTGACCTTTCCTAGCTTTTCAAGCTTTTCAAGCGTCAACGCCTGAAACGCTAGAAAAGCTTGAAAAGTTGCTGCTCATAATGCTCACAAAGCGCCGCAGAGCCGTTGACGTCTGTCTGACGCCCGTCCACCATAGACTTTACATGTAAACTTGCCGCTTATGAAGTTGATGGTTGGGCCGGTGTGAATGCACCTTTATGCCTGTTAGCATCGATCATGTTCTCTGTGTTGACCTTTACAGCATCTTAATGCAACTGAATGTCCAAAAAAAGCTGCCATTACTCACATCATCTCCTGTTTTGGTTGTCAGAAAGCAAAAAAAATATATATTTGGAAATTTGGAGTGAAAAGTGGCCTTTTGGACTATAGTTTGATCACAGTCACTTTCAAGGTTCAAATATTCTGATATTATTTACATATAACATTTTCAGACCAAATTTCCACTCAAACATATTAAAAAGGCCATTTCATACACATTTCAGGACATTGTGGTTATTTCTTAAGTATTAACCAGTAATATGAAACATTTTATATCTAAAAAACGTCAAGAAACACTTATTAACAGACCTTTTAATCTGTCTGCGTTAAAATTCCGGTGGTTCCGGCTCCTTCCGTCAGGCTGCTTCGTCAGGCTTTGAGCAGCAGCTCGTTCATATTCATTCGAATTTGCTGGACTCTGATTGGCTAACAAACTAGCCTATGAGAGCAAAGAATACTGTTTCCTGACTCGTTGTGCATGGCAACGGCAGACGTCGTGCCTTTCTGTTTGCTACATTATGCTACAGCTTTTAGCCAGCAGCATGCTAGGCGGGGTTTCAACTGCGGGAGCTGCCGAATACTAATGAACAAAAGACTTGTGATGAAACAGATACAGGCTGTTTGAACTCAGGAGAACTCGGATGTTATCGCCACCTGCGTAGTTTGAGAGATTAAAACTGA
>SSNP01000058.1:361016-451016 GCA_006937955.1 Pachypanchax playfairii | reverse complement strand
GTCTCTGAAAACAAGTTTGACCTGTAGTGAAGATGATAACGTCAGAATGAGTTTTCATTGGATTTTATAGGGATTGAGTTTATGGAGTTAAGCTCCGTTTTAACCGATATATAAAAATTGACAGATTACAAAGACGCTGCTTTTGCTCAGCAACATTAGAGACTGGTTTATAGATGGTAAATAGTTTGGACTTGTCATACGACCCCCAAAGCGCTTCATACTACAGTTTGTCACCCATTCACACACACCGGTGTGAAACTACACACACATTGTAGCCACAGCTGCCTTGGAGCACACACTGCCCGGTGCCACCAGGTCCCCTGATCACTACCATACAGGCAAAGGCAGGTTAAATATCTTGCCCAAAGACACAACGGCAAGCAATCTTTTCTGAATGGAGTGGGTATTCGCACCAGTGACCCTCCAGTTAGCAGATGAGCTGCTCTACATCCTGAGCTACTGCTGCCCAGTGAACCACCTGTTCAAGTAAGCCCCTCATTTAGGTTAATGTCATATAACTTATAGCACATTAATCATCTGTTCAGTCTCTATGGTTTGACTTTATTTTAGAAATCAGTAACAAAACCAAAAGTATGACATTAAAGGCAGGGTATACGATTTCATTTTAAAACACTTTTTTTTTTAAACTGTAAAAAATGCTCTTCATATACCAGTGGCAAGTTACATTTTAGGAGTTCCTAAACTAGACCGAGTAATGATCATTCTTTCTACAGCGAGAAACCCTGAGAAAACCTCATCCAATCAACTTCCACGGTCCGTTCAGGATAATTGGCTTGTAAGCAAAGCTTCCGTGTTCCAGCACCTCCCCCTCTGCGTGTACACGCAATGCTCGTTCTGGCCTATAAACAGGAAGTGAGCTTGCGCCACTTCGTCGCGGAAGCAAATAAATAGATTGCACAAGCTGCATTAGCCGACGTGTTTGTTTGGTGAAGCATCAAGTTCGACGTTAGTGCAGATAAGCTTCCCAAAATGAATCGAAAACACAAAGCTGCTGTGGAAATAGAAACGAGATGGAAGAAAGCCGACGAAGAGGGTGCCAAAAGCCGAATCTGCATCGGAGCTGCTGCATTTACACGGTGGCGTCAACTCAAGGAAGCTAAGGGCTTGCTAACCGATACGTTGGTTGCCGATTTTCTTCTGGACAGGTAAGATCAGGTTGTATTTTATGTTACTCAAGTGAAGCTGGAGAACGCGACTGTGGCAGAGACCAAACGAGACCATGCTGACTGCGCGTGCCTGTGTTACTGAGGCGTGGCTTAGGGGGAGAGTATGAAGCAAGGGGTGGGACTTTTTATTTTGCAATAACTCCCTCTTGAGGAGCGCTCACACAACCGTATACCCAATCTATAACTGTGAATTTCTACAGTACAGTTTACTTTGAGTTTTTACAGTACTTTGTATGTTACTGCCATTTTAAACTGTAAATAATGCTTTACTGTAAATTCAAATATATTATTTTGAATTTTTACAGTACTATACTAGATCCAGCCATTCCCAACCATACACAGTATGTTTCTACAAATGTAAAGTAATTATGCTGAATTTTTACATTAGTATTATTGTTACTGTGATTTTACACAAAACGGTATTGTGAAATTTCACAGTGCTCTAAATTCTCTCTTTGTTTTTTACAATATTGATGATATTACTGGGACTTAACACAGTAGAACTACTATTTATACAGTAGTCTGCTTTATACCGTGACCACAGTATAATTTTAATTACTGTGAATTATAAAGTCTAGCTAAATAGCTTTTAAATGAATAAAAACATTTTTTAAGTAATTAAAAGATAAAAGCATGAAAGTGTGGACACGCTGATTTTAAAAAGGTCTTGGAGGAAAAACGTTAATTATGAGTCTTTAGATGTTGGTGATTGAAAAAAGTGTCCGTTTTTATATGTGTGTAACCTGTATATGCTGCAAACCTGCTGGTGTGAAGCAACGTGGTGAGTTCACTGGTTTTTTGGAAACCGATCATTGTTTTTCAGAAGAAGAATTAAAATAGCAGCATATTATAGAGGTGTGACTTTTTTTATGAGTCTCACAATTAGAATCAGTTACGATACACCTGTTTGTAATCTAATGCTGCTAAATAGGCAAATCAACTATAATATAAACAAATACAATATTCCTAAATAGATTGTCCATTTCACAGATTTTCTTTCTGTTTCCAGAAAAATAAACACTGTGGAAAGACGGATGAGCTGAGAAAGTTTTTTTTTCTTTCCTAAAGCACCAAACAAAAACCTCAGAAAAACACAAACTGTTTGTTACATCTGAGACAGTTTCCACAAAAGCTTTCAAATTCAATTGAATGTTTACTCCACTGGCTTTACTCTCTAAATCTTGTATTTGGACTGTAGTTTTGCTGTAGAGAGGAGACATAGCCATCCATAAAGTCACAGATTCATTTTTTTTCCCCCTCTCTCAGAGTTGGAGGTCAAAGTTCAGAGTGGCTAATATTTCTTGGTTGATTACACAGCCTGGTGGCGTGGCAGCCTGTCTGATAGGTCAGGGTAAGAACAGATAGCAACAGGCTCTATATTAGTTGTTTTTTCAAAGAATTTCATTTTTTGGCTGAGAAGATTTTACTCACTCTGTGCACATCATTCACCTCTAAATTAAAAAAAAATCTAAAAGATATCAACATATTATCTTTATTTTTATGCATTTTGCTGTTGAGTTCTGCCAGAAAAACAAATTCCTTCTTCTTTTGTTGTTTACATGTGATTATTTTGTAAAAGCTGTAGACTCACCAGCTAATGAGTTTACACTGAAGGCTGTAAACTCTCAGTTTTGTTCCATCGCTGCATCGAAGCAGAGTCCCTCACACGTCTACACCCCCGTTTGTTGTTGAGACTAGTTTATTGTTGAGTGCAATCATGTTGTGGGATTTGATTTTTTTTTTCATCACAAGCACACACACACTCACACAAACAATCAGCTCGTGCATACAGCTCTGGCACAATCATAACCCCTCTGTGACAGACACCTTACACATTAGAGAAATGTCTGACATCTTTAAAAGATGCACATGTGTGTTTTTATTGAAGCACCAGGGATACTTCTGAAGAGCTCATTTAACATGAAAGTGTCATATCTCAGACTGATTCCTCACGAGGGACTCGGCTCTGCTCTAAGTGTTTATCAGATGTGCAAACAGGGGGCAACAATCCCAACGCAGACGCATATGTCCTATTTCAGTGGTTACAAGAGGGTGTCAGCATGCAAACACATCTCCATAGGAATGTCATTATCCAGCATGGCAGGCAGCTCACAATGTGGGTGTTTGAAATTGTAATAATCTACTATTACACTAAAGGGACATATTAGGGCTCTGCAGCCGGAGTGCTGAGCCCTGTTGTGCCTTCTGTGCCGGCAAACATTCTGCACGGACAACCTTCACTGAAATGCGCCAGTCAAAACACCTCAACGGTGGTCAAAACACTTTTTGCAGTAATGTGCTTTCAACTCAAAAACCACTCATGCATTTGCATTTGGATGCGTGCTGCTTTGAATGGTTTTCATACAGCTGTGTCATTATGTTTGCTGTAAACAGATGGAAATATTGATTAAAAGAGGGGGTGCCTGCTTTATAAAGAATGAATCAAGCAAGAAATGCATTTGTCAGAAGCTCCTCCAAACACTCTCATCTGATGGGAGTTTGTTACACTGAAAAAAAGGTAGAATACAGATTAGCTGGATTAAAAAGCTGCCTGAAAAGGCTGCTAATTGATGAAGCGTGTAAAATCTTACAGGCTTACATAGTTTTTTTGTGTATTTCTAGGTAATTCCACTTTAATGGGTTTAGACAACATGATGTTGGCTGTGCTTTGATTCCAAACAGCTCATTTCTAAAAACCTTCCTGTGTTACCTGTGTCATCCTTGCATCATCTGCTCCTCTTCTGCTTTTACAAGCACACTTTAAACTCCCTCTCCTTCACCATTGTTCCCCTCTTTTATCTCCATCTATCACATTCAAACAACTCCTCTTCTGTGCACCCTTTTTAAACCCTGCTTTCCATGTGACCTTCCATTTATCTCTGCCATCCCTCTCCTCACCTTGTTGAGTATGATGACCGCCTCTTGGTTGAGACCGGTAATATTGAAGGTGTCCCCGGTCTCCCCTTCCAGGATGGTGTATTCCAATTTGGCGTTCTCGCCGAGGTCAGCATCGGTTGCGGAGATGCGTCCGATCTCAGCGCCCGGGATGGCCAGCTCGGAAACAGAGAAAGACCACATACCTAAAAAACACACATGTGTAATGATGATGACCAAGGTTGGAGAGTAACAGGTTACAAACAACAGCATTAACTAATTTAATTACAAGATAAACAAACATAACGGAGTTAATTAGGAAAATGTGTCATTAAATTATAGTTACTTCTGAAATTACAATTTGTATTACAGCTTTAAAAATTTTGTGTGAAAAAGCTGAGCTGCACATTGCTAAATATTTATTTTGTTGCTTGGCTTGTTCTCCTCGTGCACAACATTGCCTTTTTTCTCCCCAGGAGCTCCTGCTGCGGGAGGGGGTTGAGGTAGCGTCTAGCTCGTTTCTCGACAACATGTCGGTCTAATAATCAGCTCAGGTGGAGGCAGAAGCTCTTTCCCTCCCAAAAAAGGTGTTTTCTTATTTTAACTATGTAAAATTAAACAGATGGGCAGACACAGCAGTTTGTACAAGACAGCATTCACATAAACACCAGCTTTGTCTCGCGAAACTACAAATCCCAGGAGAACGTATCTCCCTGAGAGTCTCGCCATGTAACAGAAGCACAGAGTTATAACACACATTTGCTCAGAAGACTCAAGCAGCTGCTTGACAATGTTTTAATAATGTTAAAGGGTAACTCATCCCCCTCCAGAATAAAATCCTGCCCACACTCCCTGTTTTAAAAAATGCCTCAAACGGAGGCGTTGCCTGGTGGACCAGCGTACACGGGGATGTGGCACGCTGGGCTGTGGTTGACGTTGCACTACCTGGCACAGCCAGAGAAGGAACAGATGAAACTGGGGGAAGCTGCTTCTGTGGATGAGTTGAGCGGCCTTGATCTGTATCGTTTTGGGCCGATAGTTGCCCTCCAGGACGGTATATTGATGTTGGCTAAAGCTAAAGCTAAATTTAGCTTTAGCCTGCCTCAACAGGTGCAGCTGTGCACGACCTCTGCACGTCATTGTCCGCAAAAGAAAATGTGTCTTGCAGAGAGGTGCCCAATGGATAGATCAAAGTATTCCAGCATGAAGAGGAAATTATTCAATAATGTACAAAAACATTTGCACTAAAATGAACTCTGATAAAGACCGTAAACACTTGCTATTCAAACTCCAACTTACGGAGGTGTGCCTGAAAGGGAGCTCCAAGGAAACAGAAGGCTGATGTCACTTATAAAGAAAATAAGGTCTCAGCCAATAGCAATGCCCGATTCAAATTTAAGTGCAGTGCAATGTTTTAACCTGAAGAGGGCGCTCCACTAATGATCTCTGAAAGAAAGTTAATGTGCTAAAATGTGGTAAAATACCTCAAATAATACCCAGAAATGTCAACAGCACTATTAGACACTCATTTATACAATTTATCAGCAAAAAAAGTTGATTTGGGGGTGTGTTACACATTAAAGAGGAACTCACCCCCTCTAAATTATCTTCCTGCCTTCTAACTGCTTTTTAAAAAAATGCTGAAAGTAGGCGTTACTTGAGACCCTGGAGTAGTGATGCGCTGGGCTGTGATTGACGTGTAGCACTTCTTGGTGTTTAGATTAGCTCCACTGTGACTCTGCCGTGTTGCAGAGAGGTAACCTGAGCATGATGAGAATATAATGTCTATAAATCACATCCACACAATCACAGCAGTAAAACTGAAGTCTTTGCCCTTATTCTTTTACTGATAGTAGTTATTCCCTTTGTCTTAGTTTTCAGTCAGTTGCTCTAAATCCCTGTGTCCTGCTCTTTGGTGAGATGCTGGAGACAACGGGTGGACGGGGGCAAGTGTGACTGATAGATGGTGTTACGGCCTCTGAGTTGAAGCTGGGCCATTTGTTTGTATGGACACCCATTTTTCTGCTCTCTTTCTTTTTCTCTTTCTATTCCTCTCTTTGTTTTTATCACTTTTTTTTTCCATAGCACACGGTTTCCACCTTGATGGGCTGATGAGTGACAGCCGGTGGGGATCAGCTGATTGGGGCCAGCTGAGGCGGAGTTGGAAAGCTGGCGACATTAAAAGTCTGTGGACCGGTGACATGAGAGGCGAGAACACGGGGCGAGAAGGCGAGACAGGCGACCCAGGAGGCGTGTGTTAGAGACGATGCCGGTGACGTAGACATGAGCGCTGACGTAGACATGTACCACTTTCAGCCAATCACAAATTTCAAAGACAGCAGCACTAAGATGTTTTTAGACCAAAAAGAGTAGAATTTAACAAGTTTGCATGAAAATGTCAAAAAATGCCCAAAAGCTGAAAAGTTCCATTGATAAAGACCCACTAATACAGTTTATAAGCAGAAAAAATCTGTTTTGAAGGTGAGTTGCTCTAAATATGAATATTTTGCTTCAAATTCGAAGTCAGAGGGATCTGACATTAAAAACAATTGCTAATGTACTATAATGCTATTTTATGCAACTGAAGCATTTTAAAAGGAGTTTGGCAGTCTGTGTTGGTACGGCTGAAAGTCACTGCCAGGTTTAAACATTTCAAACTGTAACATTAACATTATAGTTAGAGTACTTAACTTTCTGTCATGATCTTATAAAACTGTTCTGAAACAGTAATTTTCTCTAATTAATTGCACTACTGCCAAATTTCAAACAACTTGTAATTGTAAGCAGTTACATATCCAAAGTGACCCTTCCAACACCGGTGATGACACATATTAGTAAAACTGTGTCACAAATGACAAGCGTAATCTGTCACTTTCACTTTGAATAATATTTTAATTGCATTCGTGCACCTGTGCTGAGCCAATATTTACAACCTTTCTCTCAGATAAGGTGGTGAATACATTAAACAAACTGAGAGTATGAAGAGAATACAGATAAGGAAAGCAGAAAGGCACGCAGAGTTTTCGTTTGAGTACTCACCACTGTGATATTGTTAAAAAGTCTGATAGAAATTGGCTGGAAAAGCTTGCTGTGAAAATAACTAAATTAAAAGGCGCAGGGATTAGAAAACAGAAAAAGAGAAGATAAGGAAAAGAATAGACTGAGGATGATAGAAGCTCCACAGACTCCCTCACATTTAAACCTGATCAACTGAGCCAACTACTCATTACAATCATCTGCTTTTTAGTGCCCAAGTTGTCCATTTCTTCCTCCCGTTAACAAGGATTCATTAAGATAACAGGCCCTTTTCATGTAAATGTGCTGCCATCATGTTTAAATGTGCTGCTTTTGGTTTCTAGCACTGTGCACATTGAAGTAATACATTGCAGATCCCTTTGCTTGCTTTGCAGTTTGCATCTAATGCATCCATGTGATGAAAATATTAAGTCAAATATTATTTTTTGTTCTGCATGAAATGTATGCACACACATATTTGTCTGAATTAAAATATAATTTTGATGTCTTATTTTATCTTATATCACACATAAAGATGCCACAGGCAAGAATACGTGCTTCAGGAAAGGTAGAAATTGTGAAAATAGGTACGATATCCCTTAATTGGCTCGCACACGTGGAACAGAAGAGATCACTCAAACACAACCGTTATCTGCTCAGCTAAAGCTAAAGGAATCAGATAGGCTTGTAAACATCAGAGCGACTAGACGAAGACAAACACATTGGGTTGACAGAAGAAACGATAACTAGCACTCTAACAAGACAGTATCAGTGCCAACGAGCAGTCAGGTGAACGCTGCTAATGTGACGACATCACAACAGAACAAACTGAGGTGATTTCAGTTTGTGGATCTGGATGACAGTTCAGACATCAAAGTGTTTATTTCCGGCAGGAATCATCCCTCTGAGCATTTGTCTGTTGTCTTTTCAAGCTCGTCAACTTTAAATCTGAACTAAAAGCTTTTTTTTTTTTCAAGCAGTTAATATCAAAAATATATATTTAAGGTCATCTACCTTCTGTCAAAGAGTGTGACATTGTATGAATGAGAATAAATCTAATTTCTTTTGTTTTTCCAGAATTCATTTTTGAGGATTATTGTTTTTTTGAGAATATGGCTGTTGAAAAATGTTCCTCTTCAGCCACAGACGTCATACACCCTCAAAAAAAGTTCTCTTTTTGGAGTATTCATGTTTTATTCATTCAGCTGACGATATATTCCATAAGTTTGATTTTCCAGCATGAAATCCCACGGCTCTCGCTTCACTTGCCTTTGTTGAAGAGGCAGAGATTTTTTTTTCCTTATACATGTTCATTAAGTCTAATAAAAGCTGTTTATAGCAAAACATGTCAGCATATTTCAAAAAGTGCCAGGAAACAACACAGGAGCTGTCATCATTACTGTAAACAATAAAACATATTTTGCAGATTAGATGTAAATTGATTGACCACTGACCTCTTAAAAGATCAGAAGAGTTTAAATCTGTGATTCACAATGAAGTGCAGGCTTTCCAAAGAGTTTTTCCAAAAAGGGAAGTTCTAGAGAGTTCTGGATTGTTGTGACAAAGACATGATCAGGCACGTTGTTTCACATGTCACAAACTCCAGGCTTCTTTCTCAAAAACCATTGTAAATCAAAGGAAAATAAGTTAGAAAAAAACGACAAATTTTTTCAAACAGTTATCTTTGTTAGACAATGTTGAATTGGGCTATTAATGTTAGAAAAACAGCAGGTCATCTGCTGGAGAGTCCAGGACATCCCAAAATCTCACCTCTGACAGCATTCCAAGGGAAGCAGGGGAAACTGAGATTGAATGAGCCAAGGTCATAGAGTCAAAGGGTGGTCAAATGGTGGTGGGTACCTGCTGTTGTGACAATCCCCCAACTGGGTGGTGGACATTTGAGGCGCCGAGAGCTGCCGGGCTGAAGGAGTCCTACAGGGATTGGCTCGCCGTGGAACTCTGGAAGAAGTCGACTTCAAATAAGCAACCACTGTGTTTAAACTGCAGGAGAATTGCACTTGTCTAAGTCTCACCAAGAGACCAAAGTCCAACTGATAGTCAAACCTCAGATTCAAGAAGACCAATTTGGTTTTCATTCAGGTTGTGGAACATTGGACCAGCTCTTTATTCTTGCAAGGATATTTGAAAATGCATGGGAGTCTACCCAAAAGGTCCTCAAGTGTTTTATAGATTTGGAAAAGACCCTGTGGTAGGTGCTTTGAGCATGGGGGTGGGGTTGATATTTATTTCCCACACAACCAGAGTGAGAGTTTAGTTTGCAATGTAATCATTGCATTAAATGAATTTCTTGTAAGTGATACATGTATGTCCCTTTTCCACTAGAGCAGGCATCTCCAACCCTGATCCTCGAGAGCTACTGTCCAGAAGGTCTTAGATGTGTCCCTGCTCCAACACAGCTGAATCAATTAACTGAATTACCTCTTCAGCAAGCCATCAAGTTTAGCAAGGGC
The DNA here is from genome assembly GCA_006937955.1 of Pachypanchax playfairii. Lineage (NCBI taxonomy): Eukaryota > Metazoa > Chordata > Actinopteri > Cyprinodontiformes > Aplocheilidae > Pachypanchax > Pachypanchax playfairii. Next base: position 441,469 of record SSNP01000058.1, on the reverse strand, counting down.
TTGCTAATGAGTCATTCATTTGATTCAGCTGTGTTGGAGCAGGGATGCATCTAAACCATTCTGGACAGTAGCTCTCGAGGACCAGGGTTAGAGATGCCTGCACTAGAGTCAGTATAGTACGGAACAGGTAGGTTCAGACCCATTCTGGCCTGTTTCCATTACCTTTGTCTGGGCTGACCCGACCCTTTTTCAAATCAACTCTGCCTTGGTCCAAAGCGTGCCAAAGTGAACACGCCCACCTATGGACTGATTGGTCCAGTAAAGTGATGTCAGTCACATAGTGGTCCACTGATTGGCCTGGTGGTGTGCATGTGCAGTGATGTCACAGAATCATTCCTGATTGACCTTCTCACATGTTGTGCACAAAGTTTTTTCTTCAGAAAGAGCCGCAGTCTGAGTACGAAGTATAAAAATACCTCATTGTCCTCTATTATTGTTTCCCGCTCTCAATGAGCACGTTTGTTTACTATTCTAGTGTCAATTACAAATGACATCATGATGGACCTTTTGTGCCACTTGTTAAACTGAGCACACCCATGCCCCCACCTACATCCCCAGATGGTAATGGAAACACAACAGTCCCATTCTGTGCCATGCTGACCCGGGTGAAAAAGGGGCATTAGACTCTGTTGAGGAGGCTCTTTGTCAGAGATTCTATTCATATCGCTAATGGACAGAACTTTAAGGTACAGCCAAAGGACAGAGGTCTCTGGTTTGGGGTGGGGGGTTAGATTATACAGTGGGGCAAAAAAGTATTTAGTCAGCCACCAATTGTGTAAGTTCTCCCACTTAAAAAGATCAGAGAGGCCTGTAATTTTCATCATAGGTATACCTCAACTATGAGAGACAAAATGAGGAAAAAAAATCCAGAAAATCACATTGTCTGATTTTTAAAGAATTTATTTGCATATTATGGTGGAAAATAAGTATTTGGTCACCTACAAACAAGTAAGATTTCTGGCTTTCACAGACCTGTAACTTCTTTAAGAGGCTCCTCGGTCCTCCACTCGTTACCTGTATTAATGGCACCTGTGTGAACTCGTTATCAGTATAAAAGACACCTGTCCACAACCTCAAACAGTCACGCTCCAAACTCCACTATGGCCAAGACCAAAGAGCTGTCAAAGGACACCAGAAACAAAATTGTAGACCTTCACCAGGCTGGGAAGACTGAATCTGCAATAGGTAAGCAGCTTGGTGTGAAGAAATCAACTGTGGGAGCAATTATTAGAAAATGGAAGACATACAAGACCACTGATAATCTCCCTCGATCTGGGGCTCCACGCAAGATCTCACCCCGTGGGGTCAAAATGATCACAAGAACGGTGAGCAAAAATCCCAGAACCACACGGAGGGACCTAGTGAATGACCTGCAGAGAGCTGAGACCAAAGTAACAAAGGCTACCATCAGTAACACACTACGCCGCCAGGGACTCAAATCCTGCAGTGCCAGACGTGTCCCCCTGCTGAAGCCAGGACATGTCCAGGCCCGTCTGCGGTTTGCTAGAGAGCATTTGGATGATCCAGAAGAGGATTGGGAGAACATCATATGGTCAGATGAAACCAAAATAGAACTTTTTGGTAGAAACTCAACTTGTCGTGTTTGGAGGGGAAAGAATGCTGAGTTGGATCCAAAGAACACCATACCTACTGTAAAGCATGGGGGTGGAAACATCATGCTTTGGGGCTGTTTTTCTGCAAGGGGACCAGGACGACTGATCCGTGTAAAGGAAAGAATGAATGGGGCCATGTATCGTAAGATTTTGAGTGAAAACCTCCTTCCATCAGCAAGGGCATTGAAAATGAGACGTGGCTGGGTCTTTCAGCATGACAATGATCCCAAACACACCGCCCGGGCAACGAAGGAGTGGCTTCGTAAGAAGCATTTCAAGGTCCTGGAGTGGCCTAGCCAGTCTCCAGATCTCAACCCCATAGAAAATCTCTGGAGGGAGTTGATAGTCCGTGTTGCCCAGCGTCAGCCCCAAAACATCACTGCTCTAGAGGAGATCTGCATGGAGGAATGGGCCAAAATACCAGCAACAGTGTGTGAAAACCTTGTGAAGACTTACAGAAAACGTTTGACCTCTGTCATTGCCAACAAAGGCTATATAACAAAGTATTGAGATTAACTTTTGTTATTGACCAAATACTTATTTTCCACCATAATTTACAAATAAATTCTTTAAAAATCAGACAATGTGATTTTCTGGATTTTTTTTCCTCATTTTGTCTCTCATAGTTGAGGTATACCTATGATGAAAATTACAGGCCTCTCTGATCTTTTTAAGTGGGAGAACTTACACAATTGGTGGCTGACTAAATACTTTTTTGCCCCACTGTATATCTGCTATTTGTGGATGATATGGTCTAGTTAGTTTTATTAAACCAGGAGGAGCTGGAACAGTTTGCTGCTGTACATGAAGCCAATAGGGAAGGAGAGTATAGCATGGCTCTCAAATGGAAAAAGGTTGATTGCCAAGGCTGGATTGGGACGGAGTCACTGACCCCTGATGGAGTGGTTCAAGTATCTTGTTCATGAGTGAAGGTAGAATGGAGCAGGAGATTGACAGGCAGATTGGAGCAGCCTCTTGCAGGGATGTGAACAATGTAGCAGCTTGTCAAGCTGAAGAGAGCTGAGTCAAAAGGCAAAGTTATAGTTTTAATAATAAATGTATTAAAAAAAAATCAAACACAAGTGGCTGAAATGAGTTTACTCTGCCAAGTGGAGAGACCTATCTTTAAGAACAGGCTGTGGAACATGGCTACCTGGGAAGATCTCAGGGTAGAATCACCAGTCCTCCAAAGGAGCCAGTTGAGGTGGTTTGGGCATCTGGTAAGGATTTCTTCTGGATGCCTTCCAAAAGAGGTGTTCCAAATATGTTTCACTAGGAGACTTCCAGGCAGACTTGGGACTCACCGTAGAGTCTAGATCTGATAGATGTGATGGCTTAGCTGGACGAGGCAGCTGGGGAGAGGAAAGTCTATGGATATCTATTGAAGATTTTGACCCTATGACCTGGTTCCAGATACATGTGAGAAGATGGGCAAAGGATGATGGAAAGGCTGAGATTAAAACTAACTAAAACACAGATGATTTCTTACTGACTAGAAGCAGACTGTGTTGGAATAAAATAAAACTAATTTATATTAGATTATTCAAAGAATAGATTGGAGATGAAAAATTAATTAAAAAAATATTGATAAAGTGAAAGCTGCTAATGAAACAGCTCCTCGGCAACAGATTGAGCTAGTGGCATTAGAAGATGTCAAGCTTTTATGTTAAGTACATATTGAAAGTAATATTTTTGTCATGAATTACAAGGAGGAGTGGATCTCAAAAGCAGAGAGGCAGAGAGTGGCAGTCTCAAAATACGTTTATTTAAGGACAAAAAACAGGAGAGGGGGAACAAAATGAAACACATATATGCAGCTTGCTGTGGGAGACAAGGGGTTAATCCAAAGTTCAAACAAAGGATCAAAGCAAACACAAAGTCCAAAGCTCAAAATACAAAGTAACAAATAAAAGATCAAAATATCAAACAAAAAGCTCTCTACTCACTTGGAGGAGGCAGGTTAGAGTCCAAGGAACCAAAGTGGAAAAAACTCAAAATCCAGATTTCAAAAAACCGCATGCAGCAATGGCAATAAAACCCAAGCTATGACTCAATGACTCAATGACTCAATGACTCAGTAACTCAATGACTCAATGACTCAGTGACTCAGTGACTCAATGACTCAATGACTCTATGACTCAATGACTCAATGACTCAATGACTCTATGACTCTACAGACACAAGAGACAACATAAGACAACGGTCCAGCACTGAACAGATATTAGACTCAACCTTAAATAGTGCCAAACCCAAACAAGACACAGGTGAAGACAATGAACTAAATGACATGAGTGAAGAACAGGAAGTGACACAACCATATACGGAAACACAGGCTGTTAAAACCAGAGAAGAGACAAACAGATACTAAACATGAAAACACAGCACGAGACCAAGACAACAATGACTCAAAGTACACAACACACCATGACTAGACATAAAGGCACAAACAACCCTAATCTAAACTAAACTCAAAAGCCAGTATCAAACAATTTCCATGACAAAACCCAGAATCACAAAAACTCACACTAAACATAGAAACAGGAGACTGAGGCAAATCCCATGGCTCCTGACAATTTTTGAGTACTTCTGCACACTGATCACTACAGCAAATATTTGAAGTTTTGAAATGGCAAGGCTCTTATCACTGCCTGCCTTTGATTAATTTCATTTTGTCTTGTGGTTACTCCCACTTAATTACTTTGTTGTCTTTAGGGAAAAGACAAGCTTATTTTTTCTGCTGAAACAGAAAATTACTACAAATTACCAGTGACAGATCAAGGAGGTACTCTCTCTGTGACATCTACCAAGAATGTTTCATAACAAAGCTGGATCCATCTGGGGAAATAAAACTTTAGATCAAATATCAAGAATCAATCAATATGTTTTTAGTTTTTTCATTTGTGTTTTACCTAGTAGATCCATCCCATTGAGATAAACTATATCATATTCAGGGGAGTCCTGGGGGGTGCTGGCTAACAGCAGTCAATTTTCCCCTATACCCTAAAATATTATTGTTATTATTAATATTGATAATCACTCAGATTAAGCTTATTGTTTAAATGTCTGTGGTAAAAGAGGCAAAAACTGCAAAACAAAAGTGTTTACATTAACAAAATGACCATAAACTTGCACATAAAACTTGAATGTAATGATTGAAAAGTTGTTTTTTTCTTAAAGACTCCTTTACTTTGAATAAATCTTTGCAATAATACTAATCAAACTCTTCTTGTTATCCAAGATCATAAAAATGAGTTCACTTGTAACGTCTTGTATCGGCTTCATTAATTATTGTTTATACACAGACCTGTGAAAACACTGTTTTTCATATTTGATATCAGTAAGCATTGACCTGATCTGCTAGTTAGAACCACATGAGTCTCTCCACACACTTTAATATATACTTTATTGATCCCTCTTGGAGAAATTCAGCTCTGCATTTAACCATCCTCATTTCTGAGGAGCAGAGGGCAGCCATTTTGTACGGCGCCCGGGAGTCAGTTGTGGGGTTCAGTGTTTTGCCCAAGGATAGTTTGACACGTAGCCTCTGCCGAGACTCAGGATCAAACCCCAGTTTCCTGATCGGAGGATGACTCGATTAGATCATGGCTGCCCTGAGGCAGTTGCGAATTTAGTATCTTGCCCAAGGACACTTCGACACGCAGCCTGCCAGCACCAGGGATCTAACCCTGGTATTCCAAACGAGGTGTGACCTCCCTCCCAACTATGGCCGCCATAGTTAAAAGGAGTAACTATAAACAGCTGAAACCTCTTCTTTGGCCTTAAACGGATAGTTAAAACATTTGGAAGAATTAAGCAGTGAGTGGGTCAAACAGTCATTATCTACTGTATACCTGCTGGTTCTGGTACGTTGAATTGATTTCTAGGAAAAAGTTTGGAACAATTATCTGTAATAGATAGCTTAATGAACAAACCCAGTTTAAACAGATAGGGTTTAAATCGAGCTATGATTAGATTAGATTAGATTAGATTAGATTAGATTAGATTAGATTAGATTAGATTAGATTAGATTAGATTAGATTAGATTTACAATCTTGAAACAAATCAGTTTATTTTATTGCCAAGTGGTTCATGCAGATGCTATCATATAAAACTTAAAACGACTGTTAGTTTTACACTGCAAAGTTATTTTGGCAGAAATGTGGTGTTTTTGTGAGAAAGACTCCAGGCAGTGCTGGAGGTGCTACAGCCAGCTGTTGCTTGTAAATAACCAAAATATTCCTTGTAAATAACAATCAACTGTAACAGTCATGTGAAACTGTTAACAAGAACTCATGCAACATTTTGGAGACTGAAGATGTCAACTAAGGCAGAAATCTCCTTTGAAATTGGCCCAGCTGTAACTTGCATTTACCTCATCAACCAATTTATTCTCTGTTTCTCTGAACTGAGGTCAGTCAGAAAGAAGATATTATGTATGCATAATCCTTCCACATAATGCTAATAAAAAATGTCCAAATGATCCTCTTTAAGCTCCAAGGAACACTCCCCTAGCTTCAAGCCTACTTTTAAAGATCCCATTTCATACACATTTCAGGACTTTGTGGTTATTTCTTAAGTATTAACCAGTAATATGAAACATTTTATATCTAAAAAAAAGTCAGGAAACACTGATTAACAGACCTTTCAATCTGTCTGCATTAAAATTCGGGTGGTTCTGGTTCCTTCCGTCAGGCCTCGAGCAGTAGCTCATTCATATTCATTATTGAATTTGCTGGACTCAGATTGGCTAACAAACAAGCCTATCAGAGCAAGGTATACTGTTTCCTGCCCTGCTGCGCATGGCAACAGCGCACGTCGTGTCTTCATGTTTACTACGTCTTATGCTACAACTTTTAGCAAGCAGACTGCTAGGCGTGGTTTCAACTGCGGAAGCTGGCTAACAAACTAGCCTGTGAGAGCAAGGTATACTGTTTCCTGCCCCGCTGCGCATGGCCTGTTTGCTACGTCTTATGCTACAGCTTTTAGCCAGCAGCATGCTAGGCGTGGTTTCAACTGCGGGCGCTGCCGAATACTAACAAACAAAGGAGTTGTGATGAAACAGATACAGGCCGTTCGGACTCGGGAGAACTCGGGTGTTATCACCACCTGTGTAGTTTGAGAGATTAAAACTGAAAGAGAAGTTGTTGACCTGTTTTCACACCCACTATGAAGGTAAGAACACCTGTGGAGCTAAAATATTCAACAGAAACCTCAGAAAAAACATTTTTAATGGAAGGGCTTCTTTAAAGTCAGTTCATTTTCTTCTGATTTTTACTTTCTTTAAGTGAAGGAGACATTCTTCTTCTTCTTCAGCTTACTCACACTGCTCCACTACATGTAGTCAAGGACTGCTTCACACACTTGAAACTAATATCCAAGACATAATGACTGCTTTCAATGTTAGCTTCATAATTTAGAGGCCAATGGTACTTAGAAAATATACACGACCAAGTGATTTAAGTTAACCAGAACCCACAGAACCTGATCTTATATCAGCGTTTGTGAACATTATCTTAATATATGATGTTATTGTTACTCTGGAAATATAGTTAAATCTTTAAAAATATTATTTAAATATTAAGTCAACATAAACTGCAGACACAACATTGAATATATTTTTAAAAGAAAAAATATTTCTGCCCCTAATACATTTATTAGCATAATGAGGAAATTTTGTTAATCAACACTTCGAGGTCCCATGAGATTGTTACCAAAGATATCCACCAAACATTCACTAAAAATGTATCCAATTTGTTTGGTTACCATTATGCACTCATGTACTGCCTTTAAAAGGTAATTTTCTGGTTAGCGTTTGGACTCCGACAGCTTGTTTAAGATGAAAGAAAGATCATAGTTTGAGTTTATTAATTGGAAGTCGACTGGAAGCACGAGACAGATGTTCTCATTATAAACCTTTAATAAGTTGTTGAAAAAACACCTCTGTGTCGGCAACTGCTGACTTCACTGCTTCAAAGTGGATTTAAAAAACAGTCACAGCAGAATAAACACTTTGTTTATTCTGCATATTGTAAATTAAACTCACGTCTAACTCCTAATACACAAGACAAGAATTGGGAAATTGATATTTTTTTATTTATCTAGTTTTTTATAATAAATGCTACACCAATAAAGCTAGCTAATTATAGCTTATAGTTACGTATTGATATTTGTAAACCATGTACTTCAGGCTATTTATCAAACTGCAAGAGTGTGTAATGTTTGGGGTATGTACACACTCTGAGGTGTTTATCGCACCAGCTGCTACAAGGATACATAATTTGGCTCTGGCATGTTGTTATATAAAACTAGTTAATGTAACATTTTGAAACATCTGAAAGCCGTCAAAGAGCACAAATCTTTTAGGAGAATCTGTTTGGTTGCTGACAGAGTTTGTCCACATGGCCCTACAGGGCTTTGCCCACAAATAGGGACAGAAAGTGCCAATAACTCAATACTAAATGACAGTTTATGTGGCGTGACTACCAAGCCTACCATCTGGGACTGACATAACACCAGAAGGCTGAGACGAAGGCAATCAGAACATAAACACAACTATTACTAACGAGACAGCAAATTAACAAAGTTATTTACAAGTCAGAAAGTCTGCTTTCAATCAATTTGGAGGATTTTGTTGGTAAAGTAGGGCATGGTGCTCCCTGTCATGGGGGGGGGGGGGTCTTTTATACACACAATGGACATGAAAAGGTTCCAGCTGTGTTCTGTATAAGACACACTTGTGACACTCATGAGTGCTCCATGAGAATAGCAGCAAAAAGGGAGGTGTGATGATGGTAAAGTAGGTTAGCCCGAGTCATTATCAGCTTTTTTCACACAGCAGAGCAGCAAAAGTCCCCCATCATTTCCCCCCGTGATGGACGGAGAAGGAGGGAGAGGAAGGTGAGAGAGGAAGAAAAAGAGTCGCAGCTCCATATACATTTAAGCTCAAAAAGCAATACTGATAAAAAAAAAGATTAAAAAAAATCACATGCTGGATCCGAATGGAGCACGAATGACCTGTCTCCTGCTTTTGTTCACACAGGTAAAGCCATTAGAGAGAGCTGTGAGGAAACAGCATGGACATGTCACTTCAATTCATAATATCTCACTAATGTAGCAGCTCACAGCGAGCCAGCTATAATTGTACCTGGGAGGACAGACAGAAAGCCCCCCTGTGCTGCATTTGGGCACATCTTCACACAAAAAAAAGGCAATCTCTTCATGTTACTGTCTCAACTGGTCTCTGTAAGTCTGCACTGATTCCCCCCGGTTCATTAGGGGGACATTAAACCTGGCTGGGGACAGCCGGTTCCTGCAGGTGATTGGATGAATTGGGGACCACGCTGGCAAGGGGGATTAGTTGGAAATGAAGCAGAATGACAGGTGGTGAGTTTTAATTGGAGATGCTGTAGTTTAATACAGGTTTAAGAGTGCAGAAAAAGACCTCAAACTGACAAACGGCTGGATAAAAGGGAGGGAGGAGGGGAAAGATACATGTGAAATGAAAGATGCAATGTGAGATGGACAACTGGGGCGCTAAGAGAAGAATGAAGGGAGGTGAGAAGCCGCTGAGGGACCATTTTTTTAAAAAGACGAGTGAAGACCAGGTCCAGTGCTGTAAAAACACTTGTGGAGGAGAGGCAGACAGGGGGGTGGGGTTTGTCTGTCTGTGTGTGTGTGTGTGTGTGTGTGTGTGTGTGTGGGGGGGGTGTTTAGTTGGAATATGGGAAAAATAAAAATAAGAGGATGTGAATTCACCACATCTTATCTGAGCCAGAGGAGTTCTGTTTCTTGTGATGATGCTGCCGGTGGTGGAAGGCTTCGAGTTAGGGAAGTCATTAAAAAAATGTCTAGCTGGCTAAAGCGCACGCACTGGTTTTGAAAATAGCCTGAATAAAATTTGCATCCATTTAGACGGAGTCCATCACGCGGGCATTTATACCCGAGAGGGCTTAAGGGAAAAGGCCAGAGAGACGGCGAGGATGATCAAGACGAGCACAACGCGATTTAGGCATCACGATGAGACGGAGAGAGGAAGTGACAAATAAGGCCGGGTTTTTCCTTTTTCTTCTGCAGCTACCACGAGGTTATATTAAACTGAAAGCAGTAAAAATGAAAATGATGTCTTCTTTCTCAGTACTCATGGGGTTAATAATGAAATAGAAAGGATTTCATTCTTTCCCAGCTTCGGGGCAAGCGGCATGAAGCACTCTGCACTGCTGCTTAACTTGCTGTGTATAGAGAGGTAGGCCATTAGCCGTGACTGAGCTCTATTCTGATGCCTCATGGAGTAGGAGTAGAATGTGGGCTGTGCCTGAGTGTGTGTGTGTGTGTGTTTCCATGAATCTACTGCTACGTGAATGGCAGTGCCAGCATTCTGGCGTGGGCGCACCCAGGTGCCAACACGCAGCCAGTCCTATGCATTCAGCTGCCTGTGGCTGCCTCTAACGGCTAAAGAGAAGCGCCGCCGGCGTAAGAGGTGGAGCGTAAAAAGATTCCTGACAAGTTGAAAACAGCTCATAACAGCAGCCGTTCTCATGGGAACACAGCGAGAGCAACACTCTTAGAGATAACGACTGATTTTTTCTTTTATATTTCTATCAAATCATTTTGCCCAGCGGGTAAAAAAAAAGTTATTTGTATGGATGAAAAAGAAAAGCCCTCATCGGAATGACTTCCTGTAACATAAGACAAACTGCGATGGTAAATAAAGACATTTGTACATTCTTGAAACATCTCCATTTATTAAAGAAGATTAAAAACATGGATTTTATGGAAATGAAGAGGATAAATCTATTGTTCAGTCATGAGGGTCAAACTTCTTTTTATTTTACTGCTATTTATTATAATTCCATATTTGACATGTTCTGTTCCACAGTGATTTCTGTTCTTCTCAAAAGATTTTTTTTTTAATTCTTTAGAGTTTTAACCTCAGTTCAAAAAACAACAGATAGTTTCTATTCCTTTTTTAATATTTAATATTTTAGTATTTTATTCCATGCGTCATTCTAAAAAGTCTCTCTGGTTTTTGAAGGGAAATATCCGATTTTAAACAACCCAGTTTCTTACACTTGATAAATGTATAAATTAATAAATATTTTATAATCTTCATTACTCCAACACTGTTATTACTATTGAGTGCAGTATTTTGAAAAACAACCAAAAAAACCTAATAAATGTCAACTTTTAGCCTGTTATATTAAAAAGGTTTAAAAGGCAAATGTTTATCAAATCCTATTAATGCAATAATTAAATATTATTTTTTAATCTAATGATAGGTTATAATAAAATTGATATTTACATTGGTATTTGTCAATTGTTGTACTTTGATTGTCCACAAGGGGACAGAAGACAGGTATAAAATGATTAAAATATGAGAAGGTTGTTACGATACAGTTAATTAAATTACACTTAATGACGTTCTATCAATACTTTTATTGATCACTCTTGGGGAAGTTATTTCTCTGCATTTGACCCATCCATGAGGAGCAATGGGCAGCAGTCTGTACGGCACCCAGGGAACAGTTTGGGTTCAGTGTCTAATTTAAACCAAATTCATCAAAAAATTAAACATTTTGGTCTGCACAGCATACATGTCAACTCTCCCTATTTTCCCGAGAGACTCCTGAATTTCAGTGCCCCTCCCGAAAATCTCCCAGAGCCACCTTTCTCCCTAATTTCTCCTGATTTCCGACAGTTTCCGCCGTCCGTTGTTTCGGACCGGCTATTTTTAGCGATAACACCTGAATGACCGTCTTACAAGCAAATTACATGCTGCAAAAGGTCCCACGTTGCAGCGCAACAACTACCCCCCCCGCTCTGACACACCCTAACCATGGTCTCCCTAATTCTGAGTTCTCAAAACTGACATGTATGTTGCACAGTGGTGCAGTGGGTTGCACTGTTAACTTGCAGCAATGAAGTCCTGTGTTCAAAACCATGCAAGGATCTTTCTGCATGGAGTTTGCATGTTCTCCCTGTGCATACATGGGTGTTTGCCAGGGTCTCTGGCTTCATCCCACAGAACAAAAACACGCTTGAGGTTCATTTATAAGTTTATTTGCTCTGGGTCTAAATGTGAATGGTTCTCTGTCTATATGCGGCCATATGATGAACTGGTGACCTGTCCAGGTGTGACCCCGCCTCTTACCCAGTGACTGCTGGAGATACACACCAGCTCCCGTCACCCTGAACAGGAATAAGCAGGTACAGAAAAGGATGGACTCACACATTTCACCTATGGACAAAACATACTGGTTGTATTCATAGACCAGTGTAACACCTGCAGCACATGACTTGTTCTGACTGTTTGTTCTGGGAACTTTAACCCACATGTTTTTATGTGCTGTTTTAAAACCTCAACGCTTCACATCAGAGCCGTACGTAAAGTTTCACGCAGCTCAAGCTGCAGAATTGAAAATATTAAGTTATTTTTACAAACATGGATAATAAAGCTTTCATCATCAGCCTCTTTAAAGTGTTCTTAAAAGTCACGTTGTGCCTTTATTTAAAAGGTATTCTAGCTGTAAGGGTATAAAAAGGAACAAATGTCAGCTCCCGCCCATTCTCAGTATCATGCAGCTAAGTGGCTTTACATTGACTGGCTTTAAAGAGCACTGACAAAATGATAACATGGGGAAGTGGCAGGCTGGCTGGCTAAATGACTGACTTGTAAGAAAGGAAAGTCGAGTTTCCAACTGGTTAAAACCAGTTAGACCCTTTACTGACATTTGCCTCCACCCTGCAAGTCAGAGAGCCGTCAGGAACAAAACGAAATTTATGGTGAGAGTGAGAGAGAAGACTGGAAGAAACGCGACATGGGACCAAAAGCGAGTAAAGGAAAAGCTTGAAGCTAGAAGAAGGAGGAGAGAGATGTGACCAAGAGCTATGTTTCCAGCAGTGATTTTACTGTCTATTGAAGCGGAAAGCATTGAACTTTAGATGAAATATTAATTCGGAGCAAGAGAAACAGAGGGATGGAGAAAATAAAAGGATAAAAAGCATGCTGGTATTAGCCACCTCCATTTTAATTAGTTCCTCCTTTCATTCCATTTCCTCCATCTCTGATTTGGACTCTGCAGATGTAAAACTTAATTAGGGAATAACAATCATTGGAAATTATTGCCTATTACCTAATTGTTTAAGTTATCACGGTAATCATTATTACTCTCTGCAACCCCCACCAAACGTTAACCTTAGATGAAATTAGTAAAACACATTTTGAAATCTTGATTTTTAAGTTGTTTTAGATCCAGAATGGGCCAGTGAGGAGAAAACAAATCCAAGGGTCGGGTTTAATTAACACAAGGTGTCGTCAAAACTTATAGACAATTACTTCAGTAAGAAATGTTACATTCAGATTTTTAAAAGCAGCAATTTATTAATTAAACAGAAGAAAACAAAATCAGACTTTAATATAACCTTAACAGAATATGGTCATGTATTGTGTAAGTATCTTCCGGTGAAGCAACCAGGTGAGTGAATGATTAAATACCTGAGAATCATTTAGATGTTCTCATCCAGATTTAAAACAGTCCTCAATGGACGGAGCCATGACATCTGAACCCATTTATATTTCTGAATGAAAAGGACCACATTTATTAATTTATTAAACAAATCGAAAACCAATCACACTCAACCCTTCATGTTGGATAACAACCTCGCTACTCATGATGCTGCTACTTGCAAATTCCTGCTATTTTTTAAATCCTTGAGTCTGTCGCTCGTGTCTTCGACGTGCCATGATGTCGACCGAGCTAGTCCTGTTTAATTATTTAGTTTTTGATGACAGACCCACGCCTGTGCACGTCACTGATACGTTACCCACATGCTTCACCTTGGAGCCTGATATGGAGCTACCATGAAAAAAACATCACAACCTGACCTCTGAGGTTTTAAGCATATACTCTCAACCCTTTTGGACCCGAAATCTAAAATATACAACTGGGTAGTCAGTGATCGTGTCATGTTCCCTTCCAGATGATTTCTTTCTGTCACTCTCAGTAAGATGCAGGTTTTTCATTGATGACGTTGAACTGAGTCGTGAAGAAAACGTACTAAATCTGAGAAGCTCAAAGGTTTTTCTAAACAATGTAGCATCACCTGGCTGATGTTCACGTTGTCATCATGTTGCAGAGGGATTTTCTGAAGATACACTATCGTTAACATCTCAATGAAACTGCCAAATGTCTCTCATCCCACTATCTGTATGAGTGTTTACAATGATTCTGCCAAAATACTGTTTCTATGCACCACCTACTGCTTCTGAACAGGAGAAGGAGGAGAAGTCAGGAAGAAGAGACTGACCCTGGTTTAGTGCCAGACAAGCTGGTCTAAGTGTTTCAGAAACAGCTGATCTGCTTCGATTGTCATGCATCGTTTACAGATTTATAGAAAATGTTAGAAGAATAGAACATTTCAAGTGATCAGCTGTTTGGTGTCTTGTTGATGTCAGAGATCAGAGGTGAATGAGCTGAAGATATGTTGAATACCAACTGAACTGTGGGAACATCAAAGCTAGGAGCAGTTGGGCTGCAGCAGCAGAGGACCACGCCAGGTGTCCCTCGTTGCAACTAAGGACATGAAACTAAGACAAAACCAAATCTGGACAAAAACAAGTCATTAACATATTGTCTGGTCTGATGAGTCTTGATTTCAGTTGCAACATCAGATGATCAGATCAGAAATAAACAGCATGTAAACATGGATCCTTGGATCGATGGCTGCCGCTGCAGGTGTGATGGTGGGTGGGGGGGGATATTATCTTTGGACTTCTGACCACAGTTTAAACACTACAGCCTATCTGAGTGTTGTTGTTGACCACGCCCATCCCTTTCTGCTCTCTTCTGATGGTCACTTCCTGCAGGATAGTGCACCATGTCACAAACCTCAGATATTAACCACTTTCTTAAACGTGACCAGCCCGACCTCACGTGAAATATGACCGCATTGGTCGATTTTGAAAACGACACTATAATCCACATGCAACCCCTATCTGTAAGCCCTAAACGTAACCTATCTGCTTTTTAACGTTAAATATTTAGCTTAACAGTGTGTCCATATGTATCTTTACTTTTTAAAGCTAACCTTTGTATTAAAATGAGACATATTGCTGTAGAATTTTTGTTTTGTTCAGCTGAACAGAGCAAAACTTCAGCTCCTCTGAGAAGGTGCGCGCATGTGCTGACGGTAGTACGGCGCTGCAGAGCCCAGAAAATGTTTCGATAGGTCGTTTGAAAACGCTCTCACAGGTCGTACTTTCTGGAGCTTTCAAAATCGACCTATACGGTTGTATAATGTGCGGACAGGTTGAACCTGACGGTGAGTTCACTGAACTCCAACAGCATCCACATCAGTAGATCTGAATCCAGAGGAACACTTTTGGGATGAAGTGGAACATGGGATTCACATCATGGATGTGCTGCTGACCGGTCTGCAGCAACTGTGTGATATGATTATGTCAATATGTCCCAAAATCTCTCAGGAATGTTTTCAACACCTTATTGAATTAAGGCAGTTCTGAAAGTAGAAGGAGATCCAACGTGATACAAGCAAGCTGTGCCTAATACAAGTAGCCAGCAAGTGTAAATAAATAGATTTGAAACATGATGCAGATTACTTTTGGAAACCGACTTCCCCCCTTCAGTTATTTTTCATGCAGAGCATTTTACCCTGCATTCATGTACTGGAGCGAAATGAGTCTGGTGAAAATGGAAATCGTAATTGCAACTGCAGCAGTTACAAGGTGCTAAACCACGCGGGAGCTTCCGCACAGTTCGGAAAAACAACGTCTGTGCAGGTGCTCTGACAAGTTTGGCAGAGAAAAAATAAAGATACTACTTTCAGAAAGAAGGGAAGACATTTTCATTTAAAATTTTGGGTGCAAATAATTGTGTTTTCTTCTTCCCCTAATTTAGCTCTATTTTACGATAAATTTGGAGCTGTGTCAACAGTCTCTTTAACAACAATGAGGTTTCCATCAGTCTTCAAATTTGTATTTCTCACAATGTACTTTCTTCTTCTGTTAAAGGAAGATTTGTTCGCTCACATAAAACAAACAAGCATCTCCTCTTAAACTGTGACCGATATAAACAGCTGGAACCTTCAGATTCCCACGGGGCCCTGCAGGGTCCATCTCAGCATCACATCTGTCTCCCTGCATATTTGCTTTATACCTGTTTTTTTCCCTGCAGAATGATCTTCTGTTTATCCAATGTGGTGAAGGTCTTTCATGATTTATAAGAATGTGTGACGTGTTATTGGAGAACACAGTTTGGCCTTGCCTGCTGTTATTCAGAAGGGATGAGAGAGTGGAGTTGAGGCGATTCATTTTGCAGTCTGGCTACAGAGGAGTTCACCCACTGCTGTTTTCCCTGACAGAGTTTATATGGTGGATGGAGCTACTTTCCATATCTCGGTGGAGATGACGTACTGGCCCATTTCTGGCTGTTCTTCCAGGAGCTCTGGGAGAGAGTGAGAAGAAGGCGGGGAGAAGGGAGGCGAAGCCCTCGGGGAGGATGCTTAGCTGGCTGTTCAGGGATCCTCAGAGGGTTAGGTGAGGATTGCATATGTTCAGCAGTGTGGACAAGAATACAAAACCTCAGTAACAGGGAATAAAAGATTTTCAGAGATTCCTCTTGTCTGTCCAACTTTTTATTCTGTGGATCCAAATGAACGGGTTTCGGTTTGATGGAGGATTTGCTTATGTGCACCACAAGAAGGACTGGAGGAGGAGAAAAAATAGACATCCGAACACACAATCATGAGAGACAGCTTGCAATGGCTCACCACACCCTGTTGAGGATGTGTCGCTCACAGTCCAAAGAGTCCATTTATCAAGCTCGACACAGAGAAAGGCAGCACCAAAGAGGAAGGGGAGAAAGAAGTAAACACAGGCTAAGAGGTGAAAGGTAGTGTTGCAAGACAATGGCAGAAGGATTGAGTCCTTGGGGGTGACGGCAGGTAAAGGTAGGTAAGCACAAATCAGACAGGAGGCGAGGAGGCAGCGATGGAGGGGAGAGGAAGGCAGAGAAAGGCTTAGATGCTGCTGGGAAGGTTCCCATTAACATGGAAATCACTTCCTCCGGCACTCCACGGCTCACTGATGGCTTGGCAAAAAAAGAATGGCTTTAGCTCCCATTATTCTGCGTGAGGGGGCACAGTGCCAGGTCAGATGAAAAAGTAACAACGAAAAAAAAAAAAAATAAGTAATAGCCGAGACAGTCTCTTTGGAGCCCTGTCTCTCTGTGATTTTTGTGTGTGTCCTCTGCGAATAGAAGGTCCCAGCTACACAGGAGAAAAAGTGATGGATTCATCTCATTTCGACAAAAGCCAGAGTTGATATACAATGAAACCAAAAAGAAGAGGAAAGAGGACAGAAAACCTCCCATTTAGGGGCTTAATGAAGTTTTAAATTCTCCAGTTTTACCTGCGACATGGCATGAAATGTTGCAACCATAAAAATGTTCCAATCCTGGAGAATTTAAACCCCTCTAAGGACCCCATAACTCCAGATCATCTGGCATGTAGCTCTTTTACAAAGCCCGTGTTGTATGGGATAATTACTGCCTGATGAATCTGTACTCATGACTCCTTCGGATGCTCTGGGATTGTAGAAGCTCTGCCTGCGCAGTTAGATGTGCTTCTCATGTTAGAGCAAAACCTGATTTGCTGTACATTCTGTGTGAAGAGTGCAAGAGGGGGAGGAGAACAGAATACTAGTAGCCACAGGGCTGAGTGACCCTGCTCCTTTAACAGTAGAGCAAGTGCTGGACAGAAAACACAGTGCAGTTAGTGGGCTGCTGCAGCTTTCATACCCACACAGGGTGAAAGCCTGGAGGAACTTATCCAAGCAGAGCTCTGAACTGTGCCACCACTGACTCTGGGGCACTGCAGTGGCAGGCCTAATTGTGCGTTGTGATGTGAGGGAGCCATTTCAGGAAAAGGCTTTTCATGCCCCAGTACGATCTCACACCGCTGGGCTGGCTGCAGATCCAGATTTTTTTTTTAATTCTCTTTTTTTATGCAGAAGTGCCAGATATGAGATGAATTAGTGATTAACTCTATGCATTTGAATTCTCTGAGCAAATCTAAAGACATATAACCAGCAACATGTGTAAACAGCACTTTGTAAAACATGTTCGGTTACTCGTGCACACAAACACGATCACGTGCGCATCGAGACACTGTAAAACACACTTCATTCTGTTTCCCAGCATGCCGTCAGCTCTGCATGAAATGAAGTGATTTTTAGTTAGCTTGATTATCACTGTTGCCGAAAAGCCATTAGCTTTACTCCCCCCCTCCTCCCCCGACTCAGCCTCCTCCATCTCCCTTGTCAATCCCTCCATTCTGTCATCTCCCTCCTCCCTCCTTCACGCTTTGCTGAACTTGCCCCCAGGACTCGCGTTCATGCATTCTAAAGAGTTTATTGCGCTGGTCCAAACAATAAGAGACGGGGGTCTGTGGGTGGCTATCATTGGACGGGACGATAGGGACGTGGGCGGCCATGTCTGCCCGGATTGGCCCACGTTCATGTCCCTTAATTCTGGCAAACCCATTACCAGTCCGCGAATGCACATTAGTGATGGCGTTTAACTAAATTCATTATCAATGCCCTATTGAAGAGGACACAAGCTATTTTCGATCTGTATTAGATGGTCCTGAATGTGATGTGAATGCTAAAAGAGGTCTGAAGCCAGCAGTCCAGACATCTCCGGTCACCACACTGACTCATGCTACCTGCACAAACTCTGTATCAGATATAGGTCATCATTACTAACTTTAGGTATCAATATGAAGCCCTGGCATGGGGCGGGGGGGGGGGGGGGGGGGGGGGGGGATCCCTTAGAAGGAAACACAGATGCTCAATAACAAAGTGCTGAACTACTTTCTGGTGGGACTGTGAAAGTGAAGTGGTTTGACATGTGGGATTTCTCAGCACAGACACTTTCTGCCACACTGACTAAAAATGATTGTGCACTGAGGGTGTTTTAAAACAGGAACAGATGGGAGAGTGTGTGATGAGGGACACCAGGATACTGGCTGAGTGAGGAGAGTGTGTGTGTGTAAATGACAGGAGATGACTGTCACTGCTTTGTTTCCCCTCTTCCCTTCACCTCTGGCTGATCGTGCAGGTGTGTACAGATGTGAGTATGTGTATACAAGCATTAAGTTGGATTTCTACAGATGTAGAGGAAGCTGTGGGCCTAGAACAGGGTTATGTCACTCTGAGTACACTTCCAGCTCTCCCACTCATCCCTTTTTTGTTGTCCGCACGCCTCTTTGCTTCTTTTTTTTTCTTCTTCTACATCTCATTCTCACTAAAAGACATAATACCCTCTTTATCCCTCTCGATTCCCTCCATTTCATTCACTCCCCCGCTCCCTTTTTTCAGAGCATTTGTCTCCTCGTGCTCTCTGTGGTTTCTCGTACATCCTCAGATCCATTCTTCACCCACTCTCCTTTGTCTTACTCCCCTAACAACTTCATCACGTCTTTTGTAGAGACTTCATCTTTTCTTTTCTCTCATTTTTAGAAAAAAAAACATGTTCATTCCTGAACGTAAACACAAACAAATCTCCTTCTCTTCACTGGGTTTCTCCTCCCGTTCACACTCTCTGTTACAAACTCTCGTCTCCAGGGGGAGGAATTAGTAATATTTATGATGAAGCCCACTTGGAGCTACTCCCTCTATTGCTCCTTCGCTCTGTGTCTCATTTCCCTGGTGCATAAAATGACACTGATCTTATCGGCTCTACCTATGTAGTCATCTGTCAGCCCATCTATCTTTCCATCCATCAAACCACTGCAGGAGTGATGGCTCCCTTAGTGTTTTATGTGACACTGCTGGCAAGCCAAGGTTGTTTGGGAGCCACATAAAAACAGGAAGTGGCACCTGTTCCTCTATCTCTGGACTTGTCACTGAGCAGAGTTGTTGCTTTTTAAACGATTCCTGCTGGCAGAGCAAACGGGCCGAATGTTTTTCAAGCATGAATTATGAGTTTTCTGCAACATCTAGGGATTTCTGAGTGTTTAAAACACTGCACAGACCATCACAAGATGCTAAATTAATGTTTTGCTCTTTAGCAGCCAACAGATTTATTGGAGAAGGTAGTGAAGGTCTGCAGCTCGCCAAGTTGTTGGCGAATCCCAAAAGTTAATGGCATTTCAGGTTCTAAAGTTTCAAAGAGGAAAAAGGTTGATGTGAATTATTTAAGTGGATGTTTTACAATGTTTTGTGCAACTTGTAAAGTTATCTGACAATACATTTTGGGATATAATAAAATTACTACAACAGAATCCAGTGCCGGTTCTGGGCATAGGCAGACTAAGCAATTGCCTATGGCGCCCTCTGCTGGAGGGGGCGCAAAATGTTCTTTTTTTGTTGAACTGTTGGACACACCACTAATCTCATGTAAAGAGCAAAATAAGTAATAATTAAATATCTATTATCTCTACTGTTCATTTTAGTATAAAGAAATATTTTTGCAACGTAATCCAGTTATTGAATTACGTTTCTGTTCTGGGCAGTAGGGGGCTCCAAAATCCTTTTTCGCCTAGGGCACCATGCAGCTCAGGGCCGGCCCTGACAGAATCTCTAAGCAGTCTTTCACTTTGGGGCAAAACTTTTGGATTCCTGCAGAATAGAAGAGTTTTGTAAATAGGTTACCAATAATATCGTATGTAATAAATAGTAGTAGTTTGTCAACCCAACTCAGACTTTATTAGTTGCCATGGATACGGGTTCTGTTCACAAACAAAATCATTAGCCCATACTTATTTACTTGTGTTTTTCTCTCGGATAATTTTGTGATATTGATCATCAGGTGAGAAACAAAGTGGTTAAAAGTCTCTTAAAATATAGATTTTCTTTTCAAAGTAAACTACTTAGAGCAGCAAAATTACACTCTGTATTCATCCTGAGAAAAACCAACAGAAGAAAGACACTTGAAAAGTTTATTAATGGACCTTAGAGGTTTTGGGATAATCTGTATAGAACATTATGACATCTTCTAGTTGTTTATAATTGAACCCTGCAATGAAGCCCTTAAACATAGAAAACAGATGGAGCATTAACTGATAATTAAACAACCTGTTGTTCTGGGGGGTTCATGTGATTTGTCCATATGTCTTCTCGTTTGTTCGAACATGTTTTGTTTTTAGGAAAATCTTTTCTCTTTGCAGCTTTTTCAATCAAGCGACGGTTGCTTGGTCTATTTTTGATCATGTGCGATCATGAGTGTCAACAATGAGCCTGGACAGTTCAAAAAGCACCTTTTGGGTTATTTGCAGTTTCACCACACGTTCCAAGCTCATGATGAATTACAGACAATGTTCATTTCTGCAAAGATTTTCTTGAAATTTTTAACCAATTCATCTTTCTCTCTGCAGAGTCCAAACGGCAGCAGTGTGGGCGGGGTCAGTTCTCTGAGATCACTGTTGATCAGGCAGATGAGTATCAACAGCAACATACATATCATGTGTAATTTTATGGACATTGTTAGATTGAGAAAATGGCCCAAACTAAACAAACAGTCTCACATAAAATGATAGAGGTTTAAAATATGTTATTAAAGTATTCTCTTACATCAGTAGGATGTTTCTGACTTCTTCCTATTTAGACACACTTTGCTCATTTTAAGTGTGGAGTGTGGAGTCCACTCCCTCCTCTAGATTAGACGCCAGAATGAAGTTGCGTCTGGCACGTCTTCAGGTCGAGGAGCGAGAGAGGGAGCGTGAGTTTCAGCTACGGAGAGAGTTGTTGTTATTTAATAAATTCTGTGGAGCTTTTTCTCTCCACATGCATCCTTAGTTCGTTCGCCGTTTTTTTACCTTTTTAATTTACCTTTGTTGCAGCCCATTTTAAGCCTGGGATGTAACAATATATTTATTAAAAAGATATAACGTGTCTTTGATAATCCATGCTGATAAGGAACATCGTTCGCTCGTCCGAGTACTTGCTCCAGTCCCCAAGCTGTCGATATTTTTCTCTAAAAAAAACTACTTCTTCCCGATATCTCGCGTACAGGTCAGAACCCCTCTTCAGACCTGAAATTTACTCCTCAAAAAACCGACTTATACGTGAGTATATACGGTACCAATTGATTTCATGCATGTTTCCAGACTGGAAGCCAGAGTCCTCGGAGAAAACCCATGTAGAACATTTAAACAGAAAAGCTCCAGCCTGGATTTGAACCTGGGACCTGATCACTGCAAGGCAATAGTGCTACCAACTGCACCACCATGCAGCCCATTTCCTGATACATTGAAACCTTGAATTAAAGAGGCCCTTCCATTAAAATGGTTTTTCTGAGGTTTCTGTTGAATATTTTAGCTCCACAGGTGTTCTTACCTTCATAGTGGGTGTGAAAACAGGTCAACAACTTCTCTTTCAGTTTTAATCTCTCAAACTACGCAGCAGTGGAGCTAAAATATTCAACAGAAACCTCAGAAAAACCATTTTTAAGGGAAGGGTCTCTTTAAAGAGTCCATTTCACACAAATTTCATGACTTTTTGGTTATTTATGAAGTATTAAAATATGAAACATTTTATGTCTAAAAAACATCAGGAAACACTGATTTACAGACCTTTCAATCTATCTGTGTCAAGATTTGCCTAGCTTCGGCTCCAATTGATTAATATTCATTATGCAAATTTGCTGGACTCAGATTGGCTAACAAACTAGCCTATGAGAGCAATGTATACTGTTTCCTGCCCAGCTGTGCATGGCAACAGTGCACCGAGTCTCTTCGGGTTTGATATGTCTTATGCTACAGCTTTTAGCCAGCAGCATGCTAGGCGTGGTTTCAACTGCGCAAGCTGATGAATACTAATGAGCAAAGGAGCTGTGACATAATCAATACAGGCTTTTCGAGCTCTGGTTTTATCGCCACCTGTGTAGTTTGAGAGATTAAAACTGAAAGAGAAGTTGTTGACCTGTTTTCACACCCACTATGAAGGTAAGAACACCTGTGGAGCTAAAATATTCAACAGAAACCTCAGAAAAAACGGTTTTAATGGAAGGGCCTCTTTAAGAATATTAAGCTCAAAATTGCATTTCTGAGTAATTTTGCATTCAAATCACTGTAAATCAGTAGCAGACACTAAAATGCTTCTAAAAAAAAAGACTGGATTTGTGGCGCAGAAACTCCACTGGGCGGGGCCACAAGCTCCAGCTCCAAGCTAGCATTAACAGAGAGCTCTCAGCAACAGAGAAGGTCGGGGGGATCCTCCATGCCAAAGGTTCCACCCACAGCGCAGAGGCAAATTGCTAATGAGCTACTGCTGCTATACAGAAACTGCATCCTAGAAAGGTTTTGTGATTTCAGGTAAAAATGCCATATTCATAATTTAAAGACCACTGACATGCTTGAAAACAGCTCAAAAGATTATCAGAGTGGGTCTTTCAGAATCTCAACTAAACTGAGGGTCTACTTACTTTTTACTTTTCACTTTTCATGATGGCTGTAAGTTTTATGTAAATCTAAACCAACATCTAAATCTAAACAGATTTAGAGGACAGTATGTTCAGCCAACTTATCCCAGAGAGGATTCAATTGTTTACACAGGCATTAAATATTCATATCCAGCTATAGTAGACACAATAAAAACTTATATAAATAAATGAAAGCAAGTGTATGAATGTTCAAATCAGCCAGAAAACAACAGTATTTCCTGATTCCAGCTGTGCAGCTGTTAAAGAGCTCTAAATTTAAACACAAACTACAGGATGAGTAGAAATGACTACACTGCACATGCCCTGAGGGTTTGTTACAAAAAGTTAAAGTCTGATTTGATGCCCAACACTCTGGTTCATGCTCAGACACTTAGTCATCATTGTATTCCCTCCACAGTGTGTTGCCACAATTAACAGCTTCATTAGGCGATGAGTTCAAATGAAATGGCAGCAAAAATTACGCATAAGCACAGATTTTGCATCTTTTTGCCTTGTTGGCTACAAATAGGTTTCTGGAATAAAGTATTTAAATAGATATTCTTGCTTGTATTGTATTTTGTCATTTGTATTTGCAAGCTAAAACATTCCAAAAGCTTTTTAAAAAGTTTATTTGATATGGATGAAAAGAAAATGCATTAGCTTTTTCTGCACCGAGAGTTAAAATATCAAACACCATGTTGCTGTTAAAATAGATTTGGTGCTTTCTGTATGCTGTTTGATAATACTGAGAGGAAAGTGTTGTTAAAACGTCATGTTCACCAATGAGTCATCTGAAAATATCCCACATTCATTCAAAAAAACAAATGCCGTCTGCACGATAGCCTACTTTTCCCTCTGCTATACTGCCTCCTCCGGGCATAAGAAATCCCCTAACAATGTTTAAAATTGTGCACACAACAAACCCACTTAGTTCCTTAAATCTGTGGCACCGGGTAATCTCAGACCTTTTTTTTGGGGCCCTTCTTGTTAAAGCTGTGCAGTCAGTACCTGGTTTATGCACTCCAGTGTACTCCTCTTTCTTTCTGCTAAATGCCATGAGGAATAAGCAGCTTTGACCTTGGAACACATGGGAGCTGGATTTGAGGGTGTCTTTTTAAAAGCCCGGGTGTGTGATTGAGTCGAGCGGCAGGGTGGCTTACTTTGATGGTGTGTGTGCGAGCACAAGAGGGTGCAGAGTGTGAGGGAACACACGGGGGAAGAAAAGGCAACCAGAGGATCAGGGATATACACGGATCTACACGTAGAAAGATGGGGGAATATGTGGGTTGTTTCACTCCAAAACTCTGGGCTATTCAGTAGCAATAGGGGAGAATCTGGTAGCCTGTGAGGTTTCGAAGCAGCCGCTGGCAGTGCAAGACTCAGCATCACTCAGCATGGCTCAGAATGAGCTTAGTTTTCTCTCTCCATCTCTCTCTAAGAAGCCCGCCAGTCCTCAGAGCAGCTCCATCCAAAGCAACGTATTTGATGGGAAATCAGTTCGACCAACAAACCTCCCGCCCCAGGACATCATTAGTTCAATTTTGGCATTGAAGCTCGTGCTCTGTTGGACAGGAAACCTTCATCGTAAGCCCATCCAATTCCTGAGAGCTCTTTTCGTGCATACACCTGCAATCTTCCAAGCAATTATAAGAGTTTACCTCCTGCTGTACCGAGCGCTACCTTGGGTTATACTTAGCATTTTCTGCAATTAAATCAGAATGTGACAAGTTTCCCTCCAAACTATTTCTATACATATGTGAAAAGGTAAAAAGATTGATTATAAATTCAAACTTGCATTACAAGCTATAGGAAACTATTTTGCTTAAAGTTGATCGTAGAAGGTGAACGAAAAGTCTTACAGGTTGTAACAGTAAATATACCCGATCCATCTCCTCTTGACTTCAGAGCAGCTCATAAAAATTGATATTAATGCTATTAAAAGAGGAAAAAAAGCATTTTATTTGATGCAGTCAGAGAAAATATAGCTGAAATACATAACTGATATATAAAAATAAGAATGTATATTATAAAAGACTGCTGACACATTATTTTTGACTAAAGCTTCTTAAAGTTATCATTTATTTAAATAAAAGAAATGTTCTTACATGAAACAAAGATAATTATAATACATTTGGCTCAATTAAAACTTTTAAACCCTTATTATTCCAGGTTTTTAACTCTTTACATGAAGCTGTATTTTAGACTGTAAATATCTAAAGCAAATCTTTGCTTTTAAACTAAAAAATTTAAAGAAAGAGGAGTGGATTTAGCCTTAATATTTTGATAAAGTGTTACAGATTTGAAGATGTATTTTTCTGAAACAACAGCTGGAGGGGAGAAAAACACAAAGACAACTGCAGCTAAGAAGTTGAAGTCATTCTCTCACAAACGCTGAACAACCTCTGGCGTGTTGGTTGTGATGTCTTCTGCCTGTTCATTTATTCATTACTCCGGAGGTTGTTCTTAACATGATGGTTTCATCAGTGACGTCTCCATGAAAAGATCTTCGGAATCAAAAGTATGTTCATTGTGAACGTTTTGGATCATTCACTTAAATGTTGTGCTTTTATTCACTGAAAAGAACGTTTGAAGCAAACCTCAGAAAAAACTAACTAGTTAGAGAAAACTATTCAGCTTGTGCTGCTCCATTCATGCTTTGTCTTTTGTTTCATACAGAAATGTGATTAAACTGTCTAATAAACTCTAGTTTGCTTATAAATAAACTACATTTGGGAACATCTAGCTTCTTTAGTTTCAAACCACATCTATCAGGTATTGAGGGCTAACACGATTTTGTGTGAATTTTTTTTGCTAGTTATTTCATTTATTTTGAAAAGTCCCACCAGGCTGATTGTGATAAGACACACTGTAATAAAATGTACAAATCTAAATGTGAAATCTTAATTCACTGTCAGTAATCAAGCAGCAATGGAAGCAAATACCGTACTGTCTGTCTGTACGCATCAGATCAGGAAATCGAGACGACGATTAGAAGGTTTTAAAGCGTTTCTGACACGATCGGGTCACAATAAAACATTTAGAAACATTATAGCATTGTTTAATGAATCATGGTGCAAATTTATGTTGTTTAAAACCTATAAAACAAGTAGGAATGTTTTTATGAGCTTCAGGCGAGTCTCAATTTTGAAACCTGAAGTGATAAAAAGCAAGAACACAGCTGTTTGTTTACATCTTACATGGACATTGAGAAGCATTTGTAAGCTTGTGTTTTCTAGCTTCATTAACATATTTCCCTGAATCAAACACAGAGAATGTTTCGTCACTTCCAGTAAATGTGCCGTACTTGAATTGTGCAGCAATTTTACCATAAATATGCATATTTGAGACTTTATTACTGGGAATCTGCACATCCTGGTTTATGTGGAAAAGTTTCCAAAGGGCACATACAGTATATAATATTGATTAATATGAAGTAGTTAAATAACATGTAAAAATCAGATGTTAGAGACCCTTTAATCAAAGTGAAGGTGTCCAAGTTTTTATGCAGTGGATCTACAAAAGCATTTCACATAATCTACAGTGATAACATTTTTCACAACACAGATGAAGCTGGATGGTATTTTTAATGCTGACATGCATCCAACAGAGATTAAGATAAACACCCAAGATAGCAGATCCCAGTCTGAACAATAATAAACCAGATCTAGTTCTGCACAAGCCTTCAAGCTTTTTGACAGTAAACTCAGAACAGACATTTTCAGGGAAAGTATGTCAGTCTGTTAGTTTCAAAGCAAATAAACAACCGGGTAGTATGTGGAAATTTAGATTTAGATGTTTAAATTCAGAACTTTTGCCAAAACCTCAGATCGTCTGCATCCTTCAGGGTCTGATGGAAATTAAATAGAGCTCAACATGAATTTCAACAAAATTAGATCGCAAAGTTTAAAACAATTCTGTTACAATGTTTTAGTTACTTTAGTATATTCAGAGATCATGTTATATTATTAGTGGTTAACATTTCAGAAACTATATGTAATAACAGATTAAAAGTCAGATTCCTCTTCTTTAACCACTTGTTCAGGGTCACGAGGAGCTGATGTTTATCTCCAGCTGTCACTGGCTGAGTCCATCACAGGACCATCAAAAACAACTCCAGATTACAGGTGTCAAAACTAATTATCCAAATCTAAATATTGGCATTTCTAGCAAATATAAAAAAGAATAAATATACTTATATATATTACTTATACTTATATATATTTCCTGGGGTACCTGGGATGTCTTATTAAACCAGTGCAGATATCAGTCATTAACAAGAGTTTCATAGATCAGACAAGATGTTTAATCTGTTCTCAGTCAGAAAGAATGTTTTTAAAGTTGTTTTTAATCTCTTTAATTTACATCAAGACTTCATCAAACAGGTAGAACGTACTTCAGCTGTCCAGAAAAATATACAAGATGTTTTGTTTTTGTTGTTACCTCATGCTAGTAATGTCTTTCAACTATGAATCTAAAGGTATTGAACGTTTTGTG
The DNA here is from genome assembly GCA_006937955.1 of Pachypanchax playfairii. Lineage (NCBI taxonomy): Eukaryota > Metazoa > Chordata > Actinopteri > Cyprinodontiformes > Aplocheilidae > Pachypanchax > Pachypanchax playfairii. The sequence goes on along the minus strand of SSNP01000058.1, from coordinate 413,928 downwards.
TACACGTTTTTCCCCCTGAAAGTCAGAGCCAGTTGTTGAATGCTAAGCCAATTATTTTTAACAAACCCCGAGCAGGTATTTTACATCCCAAAGAAAAGCAGGTATTTTTTTCTATTTGCATATAAAAACAGCATCTGAGCAAAACACAGAAAATCAAGCTAAAGCAACAGGAAAACAGTGTACGTGTAAGTGACGCTGACGTCCATCCACTAGTCTAAAGTTGATTCTGAATGTACCCCAAAAGCAAAAAATGTAATAAAAATGGTTTCAAGCATGATTAACAAAACTGTCTGGAATGTATTTTTGTGCCTGCAACATACAGAATGTTCATATTTTTGCATTCTAGGGAGAAAAATTGCAACTTTTTTTCTTTTTATTACACAAATGGAAGTATTTGGAGTGATGCCAGGGTGGTGCAGACAGAGGACTAAACTCCTGAACAAGTCAGCTACTGATCAGGTTACTATTAACTGGTTTTCCAGATCAAACACTGTGTTTTAACATCATCCCACTCAATCAATTATTACTTCAGTTGGGGATTGACATGCTGATCCAGGCAATCAACAATCTAAGACAAGCAACACAACAGAAGTAATACTGAACAGTCCTTTTAGTTTCCAGTGCTGGTTTAACTGTCTGTAGCAGAAACATAGCTGTTGTTTTTACTCTGTCACGTTGGTGGATTGTGATGTTTTCACTTAAACTACTTAAAATGGTTTAAGTGACTGATATATTCCAGTTACCTGAAATAATCACTCAGTGTAGTTTGGCTCATTAACTGGCCCAGTTTTATCCCAGTCACCTTGTAATAAGGACATTTTGAGTTTTTTTCACAGCAGCTTTCTCATCCTGTTCCACTCTGGATAGATCACCAGGCCAGAAAGGCTTAAAGACTACATGCACTATGATAAAACTCCCAACTGAAAGGTGACCTGATGAACAGCACACAGTGTCACAGGACTGCAAGTCTCACTACAAGCAGAAAATACATATGCAGGTTTGTTTTCAATAAATACTCATCAAGGAGATTAGATTTGAACTGGATAATGGCAAAAAAACACAAATGGGAGACATTTTTCTTTTCAGCACAAGAGTTTGCCCTTTAGTTAAATGTTATAGCAAACACCAGGGCAGGTGAACCCTAAACAACACAAATATGAACCTAGTTGAGTTTTTCCACCAGACACAAAACCACTTACACAAACTAACACTGAATCATTTCAAATCCCTGATAATCAAACACACATGTACTGTTACTCAGGTAACAGGAGAACGTACATGTACTGTTACTCAGGTAACAGGAGAACGTACACGTACTGTTACTCAGGTAACAGGAGAACACACATGTACTGTTACTCAGGTAACAGGAGAACGTACACGTACTGTTACTCAGGTAACAGGAGAATGTACACGTACTGTTACTCAGGTAACAGGAGAACGTACACGTACTGTTACTCAGGTAACAGGAGAACGTACATGTACTGTTACTCAGGTAACAGGAGAACACACATGTAATGTGACTCAGGTAACAGGAGAACGTACATGTACTGTTACTCAGGTAACAGGAGAACACACATGTAATGTGACTCAGGTAACAGGAGAACGTACATGTACTGTTACTCATGTAACAGGAGAACACACATGTAATGTGACTCAGGTAACAGGAGAACACACATGTAATGATACTCAGGTAACAGGAGAACACACATGTAATGTTACTCAGGTAACAGGAGAACGTACATGTACTGTTACTCAGGTAACAGGAGAACACACATGTAATGTGACTCAGGTAACAGGAGAACGTACACGTACTGTAACTCAGGTAACAGGAGAACGTACATGTACTGTTACTCAGGTAACAGGAGAACACACATGTAATGTGACTCAGGTAACAGGAGAACGTACACATACTGTAACTCAGGTAACAGGAGAACACACATGTAATGATACTCAGGTAACAGGAGAACACACATGTACTGTTACTCAGGTAACAGGAGAACGTACACGTACTGTAACTCAGGTAACAGGAGAACGTACACGTACTGTAACTCAGGTAACAGGAGAACGTACATGTACTGTTACTCAGGTAACAGGAGAACGTACACGTACTGTAACTCAGGTAACAGGAGAACACACATGTAATGATACTCAGGTAACAGGAGAACACACATGTAATGATACTCAGGTAACAGGAGAACACACATGTAATGATACTCAGGTAACAGGAGAACACACATGTAATGATACTCAGGTAACAGGAGAATGTACACGTACTGTAACTCAGGTAACAGGAGAACGTACATGTACTGTTACTCAGGTAACAGGAGAACGTACACGTACTTTAACTCAGGTAACAGGAGAACACACATGTAATGATACTCAGGTAACAGGAGAACACACATGTAATGATACTCAGGTAACAGGAGAACACACATGTAATGATACTCAGGTAACAGGAGAACACACATGTAATGATACTCAGGTAACAGGAGAACACACATGTAATGTGACTCAGGTAACAGGAGAACGTACATGTACTGTTACTCAGGTAACAGGAGAACGTACATGTACTGTTACTCAGGTAACAGGAGAACGTACATGTACTGTTACTCAGGTAACAGGAGAACGTACATGTACTGTTACTCAGGTAACAGGAGAACACACATGTAATGTGACTCAGGTAACAGGAGAACACACATGTACTGTTACTCAGGTAACAGGAGAACGTACATGTACTGTTACTCAGGTAACAGGAGAACACACATGTAATGTGACTCAGGTAACAGGAGAACACACATGTACTGTTACTCAGGTAACAGGAGAACGTACACGTACTGTAACTCAGGTAACAGGAGAACACACATGTAATGATACTCAGGTAACAGGAGAACACACATGTAATGATACTCAGGTAACAGGAGAACACACATGTAATGATACTCAGGTAACAGGAGAACACACATGTAATGATACTCAGGTAACAGGAGAACACACATGTAATGTGACTCAGGTAACAGGAGAACGTACATGTACTGTTACTCAGGTAACAGGAGAACGTACATGTACTGTAACTCAGATAACAGGAGAACGTACATGTACTGTTACTCAGGTAACAGGAGAACGTACATGTACTGTAACTCAGATAACAGGAGAACGTACATGTACTGTTACTCAGGTAACAGGAGAACGTACACGTACTGTTACTCAGGTAACAGGAGAACGTACACGTACTGTTACTCAGGTAACAGGAGAACACACATGTAATGTGACTCAGGTAACAGGAGAACACACATGTACTGTTACTCAGGTAACAGGAGAACACACATGTAATGTGACTCAGGTAACAGGAGAACACACAACATGTACTGTTACTCAGGTAACAGGAGAACGTACATGTACTGTTACTCAGGTAACAGGAGAACACACATGTAATGCTACTCAGGTAACAGGAGAACACACATGTAATGTTACTCAGGTAACAGGAGAACACACATGTACTGTGACTCAGGTAACAGGAGAACGTACATGTACTGTTACTCAGGTAACAGGAGAACGTACATGTACTGTAACTCAGATAACAGGAGAACGTACATGTACTGTTACTCAGGTAACAGGAGAACGTACACGTACTGTTACTCAGGTAACAGGAGAACGTACATGTACTGTTACTCAGGTAACAGGAGAACGTACATGTACTGTTACTCAGGTAACAGGAGAACACACATGTAATGTGACTCAGGTAACAGGAGAACGTACATGTACTGTTACTCAGGTAACAGGAGAACGTACATGTACTGTAACTCAGATAACAGGAGAACGTACATGTACTGTTACTCAGGTAACAGGAGAACGTACACGTACTGTTACTCAGGTAACAGGAGAACGTACACGTACTGTTACTCAGGTAACAGGAGAACACACATGTAATGTGACTCAGGTAACAGGAGAACGTACATGTACTGTTACTCAGGTAACAGGAGAACACACATGTACTGTTACTCAGGTAACAGGAGAACGTACACGTACTGTTACTCAGGTAACAGGAGAACGTACACGTACTGTTACTCAGGTAACAGGAGAACACACATGTAATGTGACTCAGGTAACAGGAGAACGTACATGTACTGTTACTCAGGTAACAGGAGAACGTACATGTACTGTTACTCAGGTAACAGGAGAACACACATGTACTGTTACTCAGGTAACAGGAGAACATACATGTACTGTTACTCAGGTAACAGGAGAACGTACATGTACTGTAACTCAGGTAACAGGAGAACGTACATGTACTGTTACTCAGGTAACAGGAGAACGTACATGTACTGTTACTCAGGTAACAGGAGAACACACATGTAATGTGACTCAGGTAACAGGAGAACGTACATGTACTGTTACTCAGGTAACAGGAGAACGTACATGTACTGTTACTCAGGTAACAGGAGAACGTACATGTACTGTAACTCAGGTAACAGGAGAACGTACATGTACTGTTACTCAGGTAACAGGAGAACGTACATGTACTGTAACTCAGATAACAGGAGAACGTACATGTACTGTTACTCAGGTAACAGGAGAACGTACACGTACTGTTACTCAGGTAACAGGAGAACGTACATGTACTGTTACTCAGGTAACAGGAGAACACACATGTAATGTGACTCAGGTAACAGGAGAACACACATGTACTGTTACTCAGGTAACAGGAGAACGTACATGTACTGTTACTCAGGTAACAGGAGAACGTACATGTACTGTAACTCAGATAACAGGAGAACGTACATGTACTGTTACTCAGGTAACAGGAGAACGTACACGTACTGTTACTCAGGTAACAGGAGAACGTACACGTACTGTTACTCAGGTAACAGGAGAACACACATGTAATGTGACTCAGGTAACAGGAGAACGTACATGTACTGTTACTCAGGTAACAGGAGAACACACATGTAATGTGACTCAGGTAACAGGAGAACACACATGTACTGTTACTCAGGTAACAGGAGAACGTACATGTACTGTAACTCAGATAACAGGAGAACGTACATGTACTGTTACTCAGGTAACAGGAGAACGTACACATACTGTTACTCAGGTAACAGGAGAACACACATGTAATGTGACTCAGGTAACAGGAGAACGTACACGTACTGTTACTCAGGTAACAGGAGAACGTACATGTACTGTTACTCAGGTAACAGGAGAACGTACATGTACTGTTACTCAGGTAACAGGAGAACGTACACGTACTGTTACTCAGGTAACAGGAGAACGTACATGTACTGTTACTCAGGTAACAGGAGAACGTACATGTACTGTTACTCAGGTAACAGGAGAACACACATGTAATGTGACTCAGGTAACAGGAGAACACACATGTAATGTTACTCAGGTAACAGGAGAACGTACATGTACTGTTACTCAGGTAACAGGAGAACACACATGTAATGTGACTCAGGTAACAGGAGAACATACAAACTCCAAACAGACAGACCTCCACAGCAGGTCAGTCATGTGTTTACTTCATAACTTCATTATCAAGCATCACTTTCCTTTATGAGTTCATGACTGGGTTGCACTAGTTGGACATACTGGTACAAAGTAGAACATAAACACTCTTATTATTTACTTGTATTTACACTGATACACCAACTAGTGCTATTTTTGTCCAACTAGTTAGAGCAGAAGTAATGCCAACCAGTCAAAGTGTAGCACTAGTCCCTCAAAGTCCTAAATGTTTAGGTTTTTAAAGGGACATAAGGCAAGATTTGTGAAAAACTACACATGCATTTCCAGTTTATTCAATGCTAATGGGTCATGAAGCATTAAAAACCCAAAATAACGAGGCCATCCGCATATATGTCTGTTGCCTTGGACACGCTGTGTGCCACATAACGCGCTGCAGTTCGACGTCCGAATTTCCCGCGCAGTTGTAGGGATGTGACGTAAATTGACGCTGCATGCGCGTTGCCGACAGCTCTTGAACAGGAAGAACATGGCCGCCGTGGACTTGGATTCAAACACTGAAGGTATACTTATGGATGTTTCTGCAGCCAGCAAACGACCTGCATCCACTCTCACCCCCCAAAAAAGTGGCACCACGAAGAAAAAAAAGACTTTATCAGTGGCATCTCGTGAGTCAAAAAAAAAATATGACCGAAGCCGGGCAGGCACCCGCATAAATATTGGATATGCGTTCGGTTCATGGAGGGAACTTTAGCTGCATTTGGGAGTGAAAACGGATGCTGACATGGTTCATTTCCTTGTGACCAGGTGAGAAAACATTATAGGTCGTGTTTAGAGCCTGATACAGTATGAAAATGATGAGATCAAATCAAATAATAAAGTGGAGAGACCTGACGTGAAGTATGTTAGCCTCCCCAGTGCAGTGCTGTGAAGACGAACAGTCTGTAAAGTGTCTGTGCGCGCTCCCGTGCCGGCTTGGCTGGTGGCTGCAGTTAGCCACAGCGCCTGTCGCGGCAGCACTGAGTCAGATTTTGTAAAGCTGCCTTAAGTTCCTTTAATGTAATAGAGGACCACTGGTGCAACTAGAACATAACTGTTATCAACAAGTTCACTAGTAGGTAAATGAAATCTCTACATGTTAACTAGTCTAACTAGTTAACTAGCTTTGTCTGACTTTAGGAGTTTAAATATCAAGTACTGCACCTACATTTTTTATGAGTTAAATAGTAAAGTGCAACATAATTAGAAGTCAACTACACAACTACAAGTACTTTTGGCTGGACTAGTTAAAAATAAAATCCTAAAATGCTCACTAATTGACTAGAAAATCTGTTTTAAAGTTAAATATTGCAGCTACAGATTGTAAACTAGAACAGTTATTGGTGCTGACTAGTTGACTAGTCAAAGGCATGTTAGACCAGCAAGTTTCCTTGAACCACTTTAACTATGTAGCAGCCAACCTGAGAGTATTTTCAGCTTCAATAGTTGACTAATAAGGGGTGGGACCAGAGTGAATTCTCCTATTGGTCCACCAGAGGAAAGCTTCAGTTATTTGTTGATCAAAAACAAATTAATATACTTCATCTTTTTTTTCTAATGCAGTTTTTTTGTTGCCTGCACCTGTCTGGCTGTCTGAGAAAAACTTAAACATTGATGAGGACGAGACAAGAATAAGCCTGAATTGTAATTTCTCTTCCACTAGTAAACAGAGCTGTCAACTAGCTTGGTCTAATGGTCCACTAATGTATCCAAATATGAACTAGTTGGGACTTTTTGTAATGGTATCTTGGCTAATTACTATTAGTTGGACAAAACTGTCATGATATGGAAAAAATGATGCTGCAGGATGTCAAACTAGTAATGTTTCATCACAAACTAGAGGGAGGAAATGAAGCTTGATAATAAAGATTTTAAATCAACAAATAGTTTGTTGTAAACCCAGCTGACATTGTTAACAGAAATCTTCTTGCATTAAAGCAACTGCACTAACCTCCAGATACATTATCTTCAATGTCACTGTCAGGCTGTATTAGGATTATTAGTTATTCCTGGAAGTCATATCTCAGTTCAATCTGAACAGACTAATGTGGTACATTAAGTCACTGTATATTTTCATATACTACGTGAAACTTTTTGATCCATATAATACATGAGTTAAAACATACAACCTTTAGACAATACATGGCCCAAACCGTTCATCCTGAGCTGCCTTTGGGAAACCGAGCCTCTGGGGTTCATCTTAAGATTTTACAGTATAAATTAAGAAAAGAAAAGTTTTTAAAAAGAGACCAAATTGCCATCTGGGAAAAATTATGTTAATAAAGAGTTTGTCAAAAGGCAGTTAGGTCGCCCAGTGTCAAGGCACTGTCAGATAATTTGATATAATCTGACAGTAGAGCTGCGGATGGAAATAGCAGCTGATCTATCACTGCAGAGGCAAGTTAAATCTATGCCTGAATGTTTGATGAGATCCTTTGCAGCCCTGCAGGATTTTCCTCTGCCTGAGTTCAGCTGCGAAAATCCTGACAAGACCTGCAGGTCAGAAAGGTCTGAAAACTCCTCTGCCCTCCGGTGCAAAACAAAAACAATCTACTGTTTGTTTCCTTCATGCATTTTCTGATAACAGCAGCTAGAAAATGAAAACAAGTACAGCAAAGTAAGCTATTTCTGCTGCTTTACAGTGACTGACAGCTCAGCCGATTCTGCTCTGTTCTAATGAGGTGATGCCCCATCAGTTTGGTTCTGTGGAGCGTGCTGGATTATTTGCACATAGCGTGTGAACAGTATGTTTGAGTGCTCGTGAATTGGAGGTGGTAAAACAATTACTGCACATATGTGTGCATACTGAGAGCGCAGCATGTTTAAAACATGGTCATTTCCCTTTGTTTGTGCTGATGGGTAACTCACTTTGGATGAAGCGTGGAGGGTTGTCATTAACATCAGTGAGCTTGACAGTGACAGTGGTGGTCCCAGATAATCCTCCCAGGTGCCCACCCATGTCTTTGGCCTGAAGCAGCACTAAGTACTGGTCCTGGGTCTCCCTGTCCATGTCGGGGACAGCTGTGCGTAAAATACCTGAAAAGAAACACATATTTAAATCAGGGGCAATCTGAGTGTTTTAAAGTGTTTTACCACTGAAAAACAACAACACCAAGGCCAGGATGTATCTGTGGGTTACTGATACTAAGACTCACTGTAAATTCACTGTACTGAACCTTCTGGCATGCTCTATTTTCATCCACAATGTCAACTCTTCACATTTTAACTGCAGGATATCTTGTAAACACACAGGAGTGTTTTCACACCGTTTGTTTTGCAAGTTTATCACTTTGGCAGACGTAAAAGCTAAGGCTAATTACAACGCTAATGGTTAAGAATCACTCATTTAGCTTCTTGCGGATCAGCAACATGCCATTAGAAATTCCACTAACAGATGTTATGATCAGGCTTGATGGATTAATGTAACGCAGCAGGTTCGCTTTAATGACTGAGGAACGCGAACCTGAGTGAACTGCCTTTTGAAACATAAAACAGCAAATACAGCCGAGTTTGAAACCCTCGTCTCATAAAGTTGAACAGAGAAGATTTGAGTAGACAGTTTGACCTTTTATTAACGACTTATTAACATTTACAACCGTGCGTTTGACGGCCCATTACGAACCGAGGACGTCGCGGCCTTTTTTTTTCTTCGAGACTTTATCAAGGCTGCGTTTACACGTGTTAGTAAAGTCATTAATAAAATGTTGTGCGTTTTTCTGATTTCAAAGCCACGTAGCCTCCAGCTACAAATGCTAATAATGATTTTTAATGAGGTTAGCTCCACATGCTCCGCAGCTCTTTACATAAATTTCTCAAACTGCTCAGTCTTCATGTTAAACTTACTGGACATACTAATTAAACAGTAAATTCCACTTAATTATTTCACACTGATCAGTATATTATTCCTCCAACCTCAAAGCAGCAGCTGAATAAAAATAAATAAATCAGCAAATCTTTGTCCTAAATGTTTGTTAAAAATATTCACCATCCCATTAGTTAAAGCTAATAAATGCTTCTGAGTGAGTCTGTCTCAAGAGGTTCAACTACTAGATAATGCAGTTATACTCTTTGAAAGACCAGGGCTTTAATTTTATTTGTGCACTTCATTTATGTAACCACAAAGAGCCACTAAAAGCTGAGCCATAAAGCAGTCGGTGTTGTTAGCAGTTATCTGATCATTATCAAAGGTAATAGAGTCATGAAGTAGTTGTGCAAAAGCCCCGTGAAATGAGGTTCAGTAATTGAAGTGCTTTCATTCTGTTTGACGGATAAAGTCCCACTTAAAGCTCTCTGGCATTCTTTAATGCCCTTTGAAAACCTAGGGCACCATGTCAAAAAGCTCTGTCATCGCGTTGGAGACGTGGCAGCTTTCTCTGACATCTTGACAGCTTTTCTGACATTCTGGACACCCTCAGTTTTCGTCTGACAGCAACAATATATATCTATCCAATGTTCTCTTGAAGAAGCCCAGAAACGAACATATAGACACGCAAACAAGTGGAAACACAAATATTTAGATGGAAAAAACATATAAATGGCTACACGATAAGAACGAGACATCCTGACAGAGTGTAAATCCTCATTTGGTGCTTCACACGCCAAGATGCATTGTTCAACATCGATCAACCCCTCTGAGTAAATGGCCTCATTCTGCTACATGTGATTGGATGTTGCACATTATGTGCTGGCTGCTTGTATGACTCGGCAGCTCAAGGTGAATTAGGTTCAAAGCAAACCATGCTGAAGGCTGAAACACATAGACATGCATAGACAAAAAACTTCACGGGCTGAATTCCCAAACAAACAAGCTGAACTTCTGAGTAAATCTACACATTTTAAATAAGACCTTTGGTGGCAGAGCCAATGAGAGACAGGGGATTGAAAAATTGAGCTAGAAAGAGGGTAGAAGATGGAAAGCATGTTCAGAATACCAACGCTCGTCTGATAGCACAGTGACATGGTGACGCACAGTGTCTCAGAAAAGCATTTCCAAAGCTCATAACACTCATTTGTCAAGGTATTTAATTCCTAAATGCTTTCACATACGCTTAAAATGACCATACTGACCTTCTGCGCCCTATAAGCATCAAATAAACCCTCAAGTTAGGGGTCTCTTTATGTAGCATGATGACCCTACCCACAGTCAAATAAATCAGCCACAACATGGATGGTTATTGCAGGGTCTTGGTGAGGTGTTCGACCAAGTATTAAAGAAGCCCTTCTATTAAAAACAGTTTTTCTGAGGTTTCTGTTGAATATTTTAGCTCCACAGGTGTTCTTACCTTCATAGTGGGTGTGAAAACAGGTCAACAACTTCTCTTTCAGTTTTTATCTCTCAAACTACGCAGATGGTGATAACACCCGAGTTCTCCAGAGTTCGAACGTCTCCTGTATCTGTTTCATCACAACTCCTTTGTTCGTTAGTATTCATCAGCTCCCGCAGTTAAAACCACACCTAGCATGCTGCTAGCTAAAAGCTGTAGCATAAGATGTAACAAACAGGAAAAGACTACGTGTGCTGTTACCATGAGCAGTGCGGCAGGAAACAGTATACCTTGCTCTCATAGGCTAGTTTGTTAGCCAATAAGTGTCCAGTAAATTCGCATAATGAATATGAGCGAGTTTCTACCGAAGCCTGACGAAGCAGCCTGACAGAAGGAGCCGGAACCACCCGAATTTTAATGCAAACAGATTAAAAGGTCTGTTAATCAGTGTTTCCTGATGTTTTTTAGATATAAAATGTTTCATATTACTGGTTAATACTTAAGAAATAACCACAAAGTCCTGAAATTTGTATGAAATGGCCCCTTTAAGACAGCAGGCTGGTGTTAACAGAGGGTGATGCCATGGCGAAGTCCATGTGATGCAACTGCCGTGGGAACTCGCTGCTAGCACGGTGAGGGCACAGGAGAGCATCTCACTGACATGGAAAACAGCAAAAACGACTGATTTGGCCAGTAAAAGGTGCCGAGCAGATTCATGATTCCCTTCATACTGAAATTGTTTCATAGAATTTGTTGCAATCCAGCCGCATCCTGTTAAGTCATGGATGTGATAGTGAGGTCATTATCCAGCGTAAAAGGGGCCTAAGGCTCATAGTTACACGTGCTGAAGATAAACAAAACATCAAAAGCTCAATTCTGAAACAAACGTTAAATGTTTTTTTTTGTGTGTGTTCTGTCTATCAATTCTGCATCTAAACATCAAGCAGAACTCCATCCGCGTTTCCCCCCAAGATACGGTGCTAAAAAAAGAAAAACAGACAAAATCAACAGAAAAAGAAAACACCTTCAAAACAACAATAAAACCTTGTGCCCTAGAGTAGCACGCGTGGCCTGAGGTGACACAACAGACAGATTCTTAGAGACTTTTGCAATCTGCTGCTGCATTATAGTTCACACACCTTTCCTGACATCTGTCTTAAAACATGCCGTCTTTTTCTCATGCTGAAATAATAACAGTAGGCTGTTGCTGCGTTTTGTGCAGCCTACCCTGGCAGCATGAATACATTTCTGCCAACTCACACCGAAGTAAGGAGGAGGAGGACGAGCAGGTGTGTGTCTGTGTGTGTGTGTGAGACAGCAATCGTGTGTGGGTGTGGGTGTGTTTGAACAGAGGGAAGCATGATAGGAAGACATGGAAGTAGGAGAGATGGATGAGTACAAGAGAACAAGGGACACACAGGTGGGAGAAGTGCTGGATTGAAAGTGTGTGTATGTGTGTGTGCGTGTGAAAGCCAGATCCACAGTGCCACCTGTATCTCAACATTCATACCAGTATGTATGTATGTGTGTGTGTCTTGGCCCTACCTATCCACACAGACACATAAGCTGAGTGTGTGTGTGTGTGTGTGTGTGTGTGGGTTTGTATTTCTGACCTCCTGAGGACCAGTTTCCTGACTTTTACTATCTTTCTGGGGTCCGAGGGTTCTTGTGGGGACCGAAGCCTGGTCCCCATGAGGGGGACTCCCCTTTTTAGGGTTAGGGGTTAGGTTTATAGGTATGGTGTGAATAGAGTTTTAGTTAGTCTTAGGGTTAGTTATAGATCAGTAATGGTTAAGGTTAGTAAAAGGGTTTGGGTTAGGTATAAATCTAGTTACTAAAATCAATGGAAGTCAATGGACGGTCCCCATAAGGATAGCAAAACAAACTTGTGTGTGTGTGTGTGTGTGTGTGGGTTTGTATTTCTGATCTCCTGAGGACCAGTTTCTGGGGTCCGAGGGTTCTTGTGGGGACCGAAGCCTGGTCCCCATGAGGGGGACTCCCCTTTTTAGGGTTAGGGGTTAGGTTTATAGGTATGGTGTGAATAGAGTTTTAGTTAGTCTTAGGGTTAGTTATAGATCAGTAATGGTTAAGGTTAGTAAAAGGGTTTGGGTTAGGTATAAATCTAGTTACTAAAATCAATGGAAGTCAATGGACGGTCCCCATAAGGATAGCAAAACAAACTTGTGTGTGTGTGTGTGTGTGTGTGTGTGTGTGTGTGTGTGTGTGTGTGTGTGTGTGTGTGTGTGTGTGTGTCCTTCATCTGTCAAGACCAAATTCACTTGTTTTCTGTTCACCAACTTGAGCATATTTGCTTTTCTGCAGTTTGTGTGTATTTGTGTGTGTAGGTGTGTGTGTGTGTGTGCGCTTTCCAACATCTGCGCCATCTTTTTTTTTTCTTCATTTCTCTGCCTGTGTGTGTGTGTGTGTGTGTGTGTGTAGTAATGAGAGTGCGTGCACTCACCTGTCTGGGGATCGACAGAGAAGTACTGCTGGCCCTGCACCAGTGTGTACACAAGCTTGGCGCTGTTCCCATATGTCGGGTCATCAGCATCTGTCGCTGTCACCTGGATTATAGACGTGCCTGCAGGGAGGACAGATGAGGAGGGACAGAGGACATGAGGCAAGGAAAAGTGATCAAAAAAATATGTGATATATAAGCAAAGGTGAAGAATAAAAAACAGGGCAGAACTTTGCCAGGTCAGACTGCAACAGCACTTAAAGAGCTTTATGTGAAGATAACCGCCTCTCTTCTCTCCGCTCCTTTTTTCAATCTCTTTCCAGCAGCAGTGTGACAAATACTTTATTTGCCCCCCTACACACATTCTCACCCGCTCTCTACCTCCCTCCCCCCTTCCCAGCCCCTTGATTCTCTCTGTCTCACTTCATTTCTCTTCATCTCCGTCTCCAATTCCCTCCTGCTCCCCGTCTCAATCAGACCGTCTGTCTCTTCAACTGGTCTCAGTCTCATCCTCTTAAATCTTCTTTCCACGGATCACGGAGTGTCAATTTAGCAGGATACATACATATATATGTTTATATGTGTTATATATAGAGAGAGATATAGATTAAATATATATATACAGTATACATATCATGTGCATGCAATATAGGCCAAATGTAAGCAAAAATAAGAAAATATGAATAAAATATGAACATCTGTATGACAGTGAGCTCATCTCATTTGTTGTGGATTTGTATAGGTTTGTATTTTTACATAAGTGGAGGCAAAACAGCTCCAGTCAGAGGAGGAGGAGGAGGAGGAGGAGGAAGGCGGCAGCTGGCGGTTTGCTTCTGATCAAAGCAAAGAGTCAGAGTGGAAAAATGGGGAGTGGATGAATCCGCACACATGTGAGTGGATGGAAGAATCAGCTGATTAAGGTGCTGATCCATGACAGGTCAGAGGGGTTAAAGGAAGACAAAATGTGCACAGACTGCTGACACGAGAGCTCAAGAAAGCCAATGATTTTACATAGAGGAAAAATAAATGAAGTTGTTTCCATCTTTTTATTCTTTATTTCAGTGTTATGAGCTTTTATTTGGTATTTTTTCAAAGTTTTACATGCTGTGAGGAAGCGTATTATATTCTTTTCTAAATAGAAATATTCCTGCTGATGAAGAAAAAGAGGAAAAACAAAGGAATTGATTTTAGATTTTACCAACATTATTTCTTAGTTTTAATCCTCTTCATTGTAAATTCAATATTAACATTTCTGACATGGGAAATAATTTTAATCTGCCTAAAATAAAAGACTCTTAAAATAAACTTTGTTTCTCTAACAACACATTATATTTGTATCAAGTTTACCTGAATTTGTGTATTTGCTTTTGTTCTGCAACTTCTCAACACAATAATCTCCAAACGTTTTTCAGAGAAACCAGATATGTTCAGTTCAAGTCAAATTAAACATAATCCACTTAGGTTTAATTTATTATTATGCATTTTATTCCATTTAAACCCAATCCAATCAAAAGTAATCAAATTTATCCGATTCAGTAAATTCCAAATCAGCATAATTTTACTAATGTGGTAAAAGTAGACAAACACTGAACTGAACCAGGAAATTATTGTGTAACCTGTCGCTTACATGCATGAGACAGCGTGCATGAGACAGCGTGCATGAGACAGCATGCATGAGACAGCGTGCATGAGACAGCATGCATGAGACAGCGTGCATGAGACAGCATGCATTGATGGTGAGGAGAACTCTGTTTTAGCAACTAAAGACCCCCAGCAGAAACCCACTCAGGGAGGGGGTGAAGCTTCTGCAGAAACTATAATAATAAACAAGCTTTTCTTGTTGGCGCTTTACTTTGATAGCTGTCAGATTATTGGAAAATGCATTTAAATGTTATTGTGGAACAGCACTGAACATCTGAACAGGGGATGTTTGATCATAAAACTTTACTGATCTGCATCAAACTGGACCAACCCAAACACAGTCCACTAGATTAAAGATGGATATTTGCAGGAGACCTTTTTCTCCATTTGATCACATGGTTGATGATTTCAATTTCCCTCTACCATCTAATTTGGACTGGTAACTTGGTGCATATACTATCGCAACAATAAAAAGTAATGAGGTGAAGCAAGAAAATATAAAAGATTAGATTTAAGAGTATTATCAACAAGGTCTGTTTCTAACATGGGGGTTTTGAACCGGAGTCCTTGGGGGGGGGGGGGTCACTGTACTGCGTTTTATACAGTAGATGTTTTCATGCTTCAACACATCGAATTTTCATCTGAACTTGACAAGATGTTGAGAAGGAAATACAATCATTTCAATCAAATGTGTTCAAGAAAGAAAATATCAAAGATTGTTTTGTCAAACATTGTGAAACATTGATTTAAGGGAGTCTTCATTTGCTTGTACATGATTGGGTTGTGAGCTGCACAGTGGAGAAGTTGTTTGTATTGTTGCCTTGCAGTATGAAGGTCCTGGGTTTCACTTGGTTTTCTCCAGTGTCCTTCCACAGACCAGAACCATGCAAGTCATGAGGTTAACTGGTGACTGGTCTAGTTTCAGAAACCTCTCGTTTTTTAACTAGCAATGCATTAATGTGTTGCTTGATCATCTTGGCTAATTTTAAAGATCAACAATAGTTTTTCTCTCATCACTTACACCAGTTTTGCTCAAGGATAATAACTATTATAATGAATCTCCCCTTTAATATTTAGCCTTATTTGTATAATAGACATTATAGATTACATGAGTCGATTAGTGGACAGATTTTATGCCTTTGACAGAAATGAAAACTAATCCGACTCGGGGTTCAGGCTGTCTGGCTTTGGGGTTGATGCAACAAGTACAAGGCAGAGGCAAGTTGTTGGTATGCAGCCTTTCAACCGTGCAACGCAGACAGTCACACTTCACAAGGATCAAAAATTCACGCTGCCAGTCATCCGACTGGAATGCATGTTCTTACTCTAAGACGCCTGTCCTCTCAGGAGAGACGCAGAGCGAGAGAGACAGGGAGAGAGAGGGGGAAGAATTTTGGAATCACTAGTTTATATGTATGAGGACACTAGGTTTTTATATCAATACTCAAGGTTAAACTTTAAATGTGATTCATTCTTGTAGAATACAGATCCACATCTGGAGAGATGTTTACACTCATTGGAGTGTAACCAACACAAAACCCTTTACAGACACATTTTAAAGTGACTGGCTCTGTTCCACTGTAACTTGCATCAGCGTGTCATTGTTGCATAAAGACACAAGCCCCCTCCCTCAGCTCTCACTTTAGAAAATTTCATGTAACGAGTCTTTGATAGGATCCTCACAGCAGCCCTATCTCCTCAGTCATGCCTGCTGGAAAGTGCTTTGGTAAATATTGAATCGTCGAGTAAATATTGAATCCATGATTGACTGAACAACTCAATCTGAGGACTGAGCTGCTGCTGTGAGGAGCAGACGCTCACAAGGCAGCTGATAGGATTACTAAATAGTGCTCTCCTGCATCAGCCCCGTCTCCTTGGACCCTGCCCCGGCACGCTGCTGGCAGGGTCATTATTCGAATCTCAATTAGACAATTCAGCACAGGAGGGACCTCCATGTTTGGGAAAAACCTTTCAGAGGCAGATGGTAAAGACCTCGGGCCAAATTTTCTAAACTTCTCTAAACTAACGAGTTTAACGGGTGAAATTTTTGGAATAATGCCCACTTCTAAGACAAATTTAAAAGTTTTCGTGAAAGCAATTCTGCCTGCTTTAAAAGGCAAGAGTGCTACTCAAAGTAAAACCCATTTCAAGGGGCTGAGCGGAGTTTAAATGGAGATTAAAGTACTTTTTGTACATACAAACTGTCTCCTACAGGCACTCAAACGTCCTGATTTGAATTCCAATCCAAGACAGTTATTGTCACGCTAAAATCAAACTGCAATATGGGTGCAGAAATCCCCCATCTCTGCCTTTAGCTCAGATTTCATTCCTGTTGCAAGGATTGCTGTTGGATTGTACGTGATTTTTTTTTCCTCTAAAACATTATCAGTCCACTGTGGTCATGACAGGTGTTCTATCATTTAGCAGAGAGAATTCAGATCAATGGAAATTGAATCTGGAAATAATTTTACTATTAGGTTCTATTCTTACTGTATCACATCCTTAGAAATAAAAATAAGAAAATAATCCATTTCTCCCCTTAATGTATTTCACAAAATGTTCTGTTTTATTAACCCATGTGTCACCAAATGTCATATTTGATCCGGTTATTTTTAAGACCTTTACCTCATTAATAGGAGGAGTACTTGCCTCAAAACCTGCTGTACCCAACTGTTCTCCATTGTCTAAATGCTACATGAGGCAAATACTAATTTTAATATAATCACAATTATTTTTACTGTTGTTGTGATTATGATTATTATTATTATATTATTGCCCCTCAGTGTGCACAGTCCAACACAAATCAATATAAGCTCATTCAAATGTGCTTGTTCTGTGATTTCTTTCCATTCTTCTGTTTGCAGATAATTGTATGATATTTTCTAAGTTTCCATAGAAGCGCTAATGTGTTTCACATGTGTTTTTTACATTTTAATCTAATTTATCTCAAATAAATTCCCACTGGACATTGCATAGCGTGGGTCAGGCAGCACCTCGGCCTTACCCCTGCTTTCCACTGGACGCATGAGCAGCGCGCAACGTTTTGCTTGCGCAATCAGCAGCGCGTCCCTTCCTACTGGGAGCACTTCACACGCGTAAATCACTCGCGCAGCGTCACATCCAGCTGGTCCTGGAAGATCACGAAATCTCATGAGAATAGTAAAAACGTGAGTGATTTCGTGAGTACACACTACAAAAAGCAGGGAGAAAGACGACCACATGTATTCAGAAGGTATGTGGTTTATTTTCACACCACCTATGGACTTTCTCGTAATCTCCCGGAACATGTCCTTTTATTTTGAAACTTCTGGGTATTAATGCCTGATTTCCTGTCTGGTCCAAAATAAACTGCTGAACTTGATGTGTTTTAGAAGCGTACCGCGTAAAAAATATAACTGCTGCGTAATGCTCTCCACACTACTTTAATGGCAGCTATCAGCCGCGTGTTACACGTCACTAACGTTGCGCATCCAGTGAAAAGCAGAACTTACTGAAGGGGACACCTGATAGATATCACTGTTGCTCTTCTTCTGTGCTAACAAGGCAAGTGCAAATCCCAAGCTAAAAAAGTCAAACATACTGCAGCCTCAGTTTGAGTTTATATTTTCAGAAATCCATGTCAAAACTTTAAAACTCTACAAACTGAATTTTTAGTCCAAACATGGAAAACCAAAGAAGACAACGCGCTCTTCTGTGGTGCACTATCTCTACAGCCTTCCTGTCACTGTCTGTTGTTTTATCGGTGTGACAATGAGTGGACTAAACAGGTGTGGGGGCTTGAAACATCTACCAGGTGGCTACCTGCTGTAAAGTTCATAATCTAAGCTGTGAGCTCACACTGAAATGACCACAAACATGTTTGTTATTTGCAGTTTAAAAATATGTTTGTTAATTAACTCTGAGTCATCATCAGAAACCCTTACTTCCTGTTGATTATCCCAAACAGGTTGTTTGTACCCAGGTGTGTCCTCTGACTCGAGCAGTCAGTGTCTCACCACCCATGAACATGTCACTCAACACAAACTAATGTCTGATTACATAATTACTAATTTTTCTGATTGAAGTGTTTGATGTCCAGCAAACAGCTCAATTTACTCATTAATGTTTCAAGTATCAAGTTTTAAAGGGTTAAAACACAGAAAGTGGTGATCAACCACTTCTGGAAACAGTGTTTTAAATTGTGATATAAGGAAGACTTTGGAACAGAACGCAAACATAATTAGTAGGAAATTATTCATAGATGGAGTCCAGCAGTTTCAGTTTCAGCCAGTCACATCCGCTCCTCAATCCATTTTAAAAAGGATGTCAGCGTCCAAATGAGCTGAGAGGAAAATCCAGGCTGCTTGAAAGCGGAATCCCAAAGCAGCAGCAGAGTACGCAGCACAAATATGAACAGACAGCAGCCCTAGTAGACTGAAAAGGCTTTTTAAGTTGCACCAAAAAGTCTGTATCCATTTGTGCTGTATTCTGTTTATATTTTTTCTATACTCAAGTGATTAATTAATTTCTATTCTGTGACATTTTTCAGCACGCATTCACATGCAGACATACAGACAATGTAAATGCTTAAATAAAAACAATAAACTCTAAAAGCCATTTAGGCAATTACATAATGAGGGAGTTTCCCCATAGTATTAATAGCCATGCAGTTATTTTTATGATCCATGCTGCTTAATCTGTGCATAATCATGTCTCATATTACTTTAGGAAACATAATGTGTTGTTTCCTTCTTCTGTGTCAGAACCACAAAAAAAGAGCTTCATATATTCTACAAACAGCTACAGAAACAGTAGCATTAAAGAGGCCCTTCCATTAAAAACAGTTTTTCTGATGTTTCTGTTGAATATTTTAGCTCCACAGGTGTTCTTACCTTCATAGTGGGTGTGAAAACAGGTCAATAACTTCTCATTCAGTTTTTATCTCTCAAACTACGCAGGTGGCGATAAAACCCGAGTTCGAACGGCCTGTATCTATTTCGTTACAACTCCTTTGTTCGTTAGTAATCATCAGCTCCCGCAGTTGAAACCACGCCTAGCATGCTGCTGGCTAAAAGCTGTAGCATAAGACGTAGCAAACAGGAAGGGAGAACGTCTATTGTTGCCATGCAAAGCGGGGCAGGAAACAGTATACCTTGTTCTCATAGGCTAGTTTGTTAGCCAATCTGAGTCCAGCAAACTCGAATAATGAATTTGAATGAGCTGCTGCCTGAAGCCTGACGGAACCAGCTGAATTATGATGCAGACAGACTGAAAGGTCTGTTAATCAGTGTTTCCTGACGTTTTTTATTTATAAAATGTTTTATATTACTGGTTAAAACTTAAGAAATAACTATAAAGTCCTGAAATTTGTATGAAATGGCATCTTTAAAAATCAGAGAGAATTCAAGTATAGGGAGCCAAAAATAAAACATTCAAAACCAAATCCTCACTTTTTGTTTTTGTACAAACTAACATTAGCAATGAAGCTTGGAAAAATAAATAAACAATCCCAAAATAACTTGCTTTAAATGTAAAAACAAACACTCATGGGAATTTTAAAAATATTTTTTACTAATATTTTGATGTGTTCATTTGATAGAGAAAGCTAACTAATGTAGGGAGTGTTTAGCATGTAACATAGCATGATTTAACATTAGCGATGCTCAGAAACTTGCTCTAAATTTGGAGGTTAACAGCCACCATCAGAAAAGTTTTGCTGGTATTTATTGAAATGTTAATAAACGACTGCTTAGTTGGCAGTTTGTTCACCGAAAGCTAAAAGTAATGTTTATGACATTAAACAAAGCTACAAGTTGCAGATTCTAAACTGAAAAATGTAAGTTGAAGATTTCACTGATAAGTTGATGTATGGTACAAAGTTTTTTCCTTGAGATCAGACTCTCCTGAAAAATTTATCTTCCCGCATGAACACCTGGCATAAACATATACATTTCTTCCACCTGTCACTCAGCTTGTGAGATTCATGAATCTTTGCCGAGATGTATTTTTAAGTGTTTGTAACTTTGCAGAGCCTGAGGAGAAACATGTCACAATACTGTTTTTCAATCAGTAGACTCGAAGGAGGTTAATCTTTATTTTTGCAGCTTTATATCAGAATAATGAGGTCCATAATTTGGCTTGAGGCATAAGATGTTGCTAGTTTTAAATTTAATAGTGTTACAGACGAAATAAAACTGTCAAGGCTTGTCCATTTTACATATTTTCACCTTTTTATTAATGGATATGAACTTGTGATATTTTGTTTTAACCTTTTATGTGCTTGTAATGATTTACATGGAGATTTACACTATGAAAGCTGAGTATATTTTTCATATGCATCTATAGGTAAGTCAGTAATTAGCTATACTTGCTCATTTCTATTCAGGGTTGTGGGGAGGTGATGCCTATCTCTGGCAGTCACCGGGCGAGAGGCGAGGTTACGCCTGGACAAGTCGGCAGTCCTATAGATAAATAGATTCCTTTATATTTTTGCTCTACTGCCACTTCTGAAACATTTAGGATGTTGAGAAAAATGTAAAATGCTAAAAATAACAGATGTTGAAATAGTTTACTGTTTCAATATGTTATTAGCTATATTGAAATTCAATATTAGCTAGTTTTGAACTTGACAGTACGGCTGCTCAATGGTGAAGTTGGTACCAGTGTTTCTTTTGTGTGGAGTTTGCATTTTTCTCACCTTGCATGCGTGGGTTTTTCTCTGCTACCCACACAAAAAAAAATATGCATGTTAGGCTAATTTGCACCTCTAAATTGGTGTGAATGGTGGTTCATCTCTATGTGGCCCTGTGCTGGACTGGAGATCTGTCTAGATTGTAACTCCACCTCTTGCCCAATGACCGCTGGAAACAGACACCAGCTCCCTGTGACCCTGAACGGGAACAAGCTGGTACAGAAAATAGATGGATACGTGACTGAATCTGATGGCAGTAACACGTCTTTGAAAAGTTGGAGCAGGGTGATGTTTACCATTGTGTAGCACCTCCTCTTCTTTTAACATCTGTCTGTAAACATCTGTGATTTAGGGAGACCAGCTGCTGGAGTTTTAGGAGAGTAATGTTGTTCCATTCCTGTCTAATGCAGGATTCCAGCTGCTCAGCAGTTCTGGGTTTTTACTGTCAGATTTGTCATTCAACAATGCGCCAAATCTTCAGTTGATGAAAGTTCTGGACTGCAGGCAGGTCAGTTCAGCACCTGGACTCTTCTCCTGTGAAGCCATGCTGTTGGGATGGATGGATGCAGTATGTGGTTTAGAAATGTCATGTTAAATTTTGGTCCAAATCAGCATTTCAGTGATGTCCAGTAGATAATATGCCTGTTTTTAATTTAGCAACAGGGGATGACAATCATGACCATCCAATCTGACCTTTGACCTTGCACACAGAGATTCTTCCTGATTCTCTGACTCTTTTGATGATATTTCTCACTGCACATTGTAGAATCTTTATCATATTTAAAATCTTACTCAGAGTAACATTTTTCTCAGAGACACAGTTTATCACAGGTTGGTGAACTTCTGCTCATCTTTACATCTGGGCAGCTCTGTCTCTCTGAAATGCTCTTTTATCCTTAGTCATGTTATTGAACTGTTGCCGGTTAACAGAATTAGTTGTCAAATGTTCCTCCAGTTGTTTTTAAATTGTGCTATTTACTTTGAGCTTTTTTGTTGTAACTTTTCCAACTTTTTTGAGACGTGTTGCATCAAATTCTAAATATGCTCATATTTTCTATGAAATGGTAAAATATCTAAGTTTACACGTCTGATATTTTGTTTCAGTTCTGTTGGGGATAGACTGTGAGTTTATGAACTGTGCATGTCATTGCATTTTGTTTTCATTTACAGTTTACACAGAGCGTCAGCTCTTTTGGACTTGAGGTTGTATATTTATTTTCAAACCTGCATTACTACGACTGGTATCAGGATGTGATTGAATGTCAGTAAAATTTAACTACACAGAAAAAATCACAAATTTCAGCTGATCAGCAGCCAGAGATTTTTTTTTTTTTTTTGCAGAGAAGTACGTGAGCCCAGCTCTCCTTCCACGATGAGTGAAGTAATGATAGAAAAAAATACATACAAATGGGAAATAAAAAAGAAAATGCCCTGTCTGAAATAATCACCTTCATTTTGCAGGAAATATGCAGATCATAATGAATCACATCTCAAATGCATCACGATGCATTTTCAGGACCTTCTAAGTTTTGAATTGCATAGTGATCTCATAAGTACCCTTTCTAAAAAATCTGATTATTATTATTATTATAAACATTCAATGGTAAAAAGTTGACAAGTCGAGGTCGAGAGAAGACTAGCCCTTTTTTTCCCAACAGGAAAAAGCCTTCTAATAAAAATCCATGCAAATGTATTTCAGCACCGTCATTATGCAGATTACTGCCTCCGCTGCGGACACAGCATGGCACAAATATAAACCAACTGCTTCAGAGGATATTCACACAAAAATCAGCATTTTAAAAAAATTCTATTTATTTTCTGACAGCTCCTTGAAAGATAGTCTAATGATCCCAATATGAAACTGTTTTTTTAATACATCGGTTAAGTCACTGCAGTTTCTATCAAACCCAAGTCCTTATTGACTTTTTTGTCATGTTGCTAAATATAATTTGGCAATGTAGATTAAATTCTTGTGGGTAAAAATGTGGTGGCGGTGCTTTGTTGTATATAATATCTGTGTAAATGCACCTGTCAGAAGGTAATATAGAAATTCATGCATGTAAAATCTGTTTGTGTTTAACATCCTTGTTTAAGAAATGGAATATAATAGATAATCTAACAGACCCTTCACACTTTCAGTGCTGTGTTTTTTGGTTGTTTTAATTAACTAGCAGTAATAGATGCTTTGTTTGTTTTTTGTATTTTCTTTTTTTTCCTGCAGTGGACGTCTCTGTGCAGGCTCTTCAAACTACCACTTAAAAGCTTTTGAACAGAATGTCGTCAGACAACTCAGCTCTCTCAGACAGAAATAATAAAACAAACTGTCTAGCTGTGCTCAAGTGGAACATCCATCACTTTGGGGCCTGACAGCAGTCACTGACTGGTACTTTATTTTGATTAAATAGAAAACTAATAAAATGCTACAGCCCTATTTTGTATACAGATTGTAACTTCAATAGTCCACTATGTCAAGGTAAGTTCTTTATCCCTGTCACTGAGATTATTTTCCATTTGGTTTTGCTCTTATTACTCAATCAACGGGGAGAAAGGGTAAAGAAAATAAACCAACAAAAAAAGGGTCCCATGCCAATAAGACTTCAGGATGAAGAAAGTAAGAAAGTCTTTTGCCAAAAGAGCAACATGGGAACTCTTCATTTTTCATCATGAAAACATCAAAAAAGGCCGTCGTTTGGCTTTCATTCTTCAGAAAGCATTTTACATGATGGGGTGGAGAGACACCCGGTTCTCTTAGCTCAGAAGTAATTATCAAAGTTTCAAGATAAAGTACCTTGAGGTGAAAAAATGAGTCTTCTTTGGGCTTTAGATCTTTATAGTCAAGAGCAGTTTTAGAACTAGTATAACAGAGCGAGAGTTGGCGGAACCCATTAGCTAGCTGTCAAAGCTAACGTTGTGTTCACAAGTCAGTGAACTAATAAATGTTGAGTTTGCTGGAATGAGTAGCCTCAACTAAATAAAACAAGTTGGAATATCATATATTCTTTATGTAATTACAGCAGTTATATCTCAGAATTATGTTAGAGTGACTGTGGGTCCTAGCTAATAGAAGCTAGCTCTTAATTTAGTAGCTTAATAGTGAGTTTACTGAACTTTTGGACAATGTTCATTCTAGTCTTCTGGCTTATCCTGCGTTATCCATATTCAACACTTCATGTTATGCCCTATAACCTGTTATATCACTTACAATGTAAATTTATAAAGATTAGACTCTTCGTGCAGAAGCTCAAACATCAGACATTCCTGATTAACATTACAACTCCAAATGTCTGGCATGTCGAGGCACAGCTGGACTAAATAGTAAACTTCAGATTTTATTTGTAAAAAATATTTGTATATCTTATCTTTAATAATGTATATTTCTCTTGTATATTCTTGTATATTGTTCTTGTTACACAGTAGTTCTTTTCATCCCCTTGCATTCACCATACCACCCTTCAACAAACCCCAAACAAATTCCAAACTCTGTCATTCTTGTACCTATATTTGCCATCTCAGGCACCGTAGCGCTGTAGGGGCCTTCGTCAAAGATGGGAGGGTTGTCGTTGATGTCCTGCACCCGAATTATGAACTGTGACGAGGGCTCCAGAGGACGGTCGGTCTGCCTGTCGGTGGCCGTGGCGATGAGACGGTACTCATCCTTCTCTTCTCGGTCCAGTGGCTTGGTGACGTGAATGTTACCCGTTTTCTCGTCTATCACAAAGACAGAGCCAGCCCCCTCACCTCGCAGGATATACTTAGTGCGGCCATCATTCCTGTCCATGTCAGTGTGGAGCTAGGTGAGGAGAAGTGAAAGGGGGAAAATAAAAGAGAGGGATGGCAGTGATGCAAAGAAGAAAAAATAAGTTGAAATGGAGAGCAGTTGGTTGTGAGAGTTAGGGGAGAAATAAGAATGTAAATGGTAGGAAAGAAAGAAAAAAGTAAACACCAGTTAAAAATTAAGATTGTTTTCTCGACACAGTCAGGCAGTGAAGACAAAACAAGCAGATTATCCTCTGCATGCCTCCAGGATATAATGAATTTCAACAGAAGCAGACAAAAGAAATGCACACAATACCTCCCTCCCTCATACTGGCTTCTTCTCACAAATTCCCATCTTTATTCCTGTTCCTGCAGAACTATATGAGCAGTTATAAACCTGGATCTCCTTAATCCTTAAGATACCCAGGACACTTGCTCCCCCGCTAACACTTAAAACGAATCATTCAGTTTCCAGCAGCACTGGACAGAAAGATCCTACTGGTCCCTTCACATACAGTGGCTATTTATTGAAAGCTCCAAATCAAAGGAATAATGAACAGTAGGCCAATCAATTACTCCCTAACAAACAGGTGTTTATGAGTGAGAACGAAGGGGGTGCATGGCAGTGGGACGTTTGGTATCGATCACAGCCCTGTGTTGTGTTTTATTGGATCAGCGCATGGCGGGATGGCAGAGAGGCAGAGAGCCCAGCATCCTCTCATGCAGCGAGAGGTAATATCAGGGAAGGCTCCACACTGTCCTCTGTCCCTGATGAGAGAAACAAGTCAGCGGGGTGCGGCGAGAGCATCAAGATTCAATCTCATTACTCCTGCTCCTACGTGGATCGAATAGTAACTGTGACCAAAAATGAGAGCGGTAAATTAGGCCTCACTCACAAGAAAGTGTGACATTGTGACTTGAGATGGAGGGAAGACAGGGGAGAGGATGAGGGTTCAGCTCAGGAAAGCATTGTTGCGTGGCAACAGCTAAGCACATTTGCTAAATGAAATGAGAATGGATACTGTGAGTCTGAATGTTCATTTACTTTGCGGATTGCCATTTTTCATGGGGGGAAAATGACACAGATACGCCGACTTCCTGGGGGGTAAATGATAACTACAGATGTTGACAAGGTTGTTTGAAGCCAGGAAACTCTAGAATTTCAGATTAAAGCTAAAACTATTCGAACAATCAGGCCCCAATTTGAAATTTTAGGAGCGCTGCACGTGTCCCTTATGTAAATTTAAATGCTAAGTGGAAATTGTAGGAGCACACCCATTAACATTTAACAAGACAGTGAGCTGTGTGCAAAAAACTAGACCTATCTAACCCCTGTTCTTTAACTTCTCTAAAAGAAGGCGTATATATGAAATATAAAGTTTCAAAAACAAGACAATAGTGTTTTCTAGTCAAAATGAGTTGATTCTCTGGTGAAGAATAAAACTGGATCTCACATTATTGTACTTATTCTAGTTGCTTTCTATAATGCAAACGTTTTCATGGAGGTGGATTTAAAATCTGTGATATTTATTCAGAGCTGCCACAAAACAGAAGGCAGAAACTCAAGCAACTATCACTGTGTTTCATATCTTGCCATGTATGTTGGTCGCATTCAGAAAAACTCTTTAAGTGGGTTAAAATGTGAAGAAATGAAATGGTTATGTTATTTGTTTTCTTGTTGGTGTGAAATTTTGTCCTGACCACTGACTTTGCTCAAGCGTATTGTGTCATTCACAGGTGGATATTGCAGATCTATGCCACATTTGTTACACAAGCTAATTTTATTAGCTTCCGATGTTTGGAGAGCCTTTTGAGGACAACACTCAGTGTGTTTGTGGAAGACTAAATGAACGTTTTGTTATCTTGATCCTGCTGCCAGAGTAATAAAGACTGCACACTGCATCGCACCAACAACATGATTGAAAAGATTTTAAAAAATTAACAGCAGCAACGGACACAGTGTGTAACCTCGACCAAAAAATACCATGTAGATGTTGGTAGTGTTAGAACACCATGTTTACTTCAGCACATGCATCAGCATGAATCCATGACATTGTAAACAATCTCTTATTTATATGGTAAATATGCCAAAAACTCAGAGGAATACACCACTGATATGCAGCTCTAACTTGACGGGTAAAGAAGAGAAGCAATGACACCTATAAAGGTTGGAAAAGTATGTCACAGTATTGTGGTGGTTCAGATGGAGCATCTGTATAGCATGGGATTGTGAAACACTATAGTTGAGTCACTGCCAGATATTTTATATCATTAATATGAGGTATTAAAAGTTGCTGAATCGGAAGGATGCCCGATGTAACCACTGTTGCCTTGCAGCGTGAAGGTTCTGGGTTTAAAACCTGACATGGAGTTTGCAAGGTCTCCCCATGCACATGTGGGTTTTCTCTAGGGTTTCTTCTTACAGACCAAACAGGTTAATTGGTGACACTAAATTGACTCTAGGTGGGAGTGAGTGTGTAAAATGTTGCTAGTCTCTATGCGACCCTGCGGTGGACTGGCGACCCGCCCCTAAATAAAACCCTGAGTATCAGAGATACCGTTAGATTAAGCCGTTTGAGCAATATCTCTCTGTACATCATAAAAATGCAAAACTGTGACAAGGGTATTGGGCAGTCACTGATGAAATGTCTTTCTCCTAGAAATGACATTACTCCTTTTGATCAGGTGTCTGGATGGATGTAAAAAAAATATTTCAAAATGTCCTGAACAAAATTGCCAAGTCTTTATAGTTTGTTATTTCAAATACAGAACAGGGCATGGTAGAAATAACCCAAATGAAGGCAGAAAAATCTGCATGACAGTATACACCAACACTTCTAAAATGACTCCTAAAACCAATCTGGAAAGAACAGACGTGAGGTTGAGTGTGTTATAATAACAAAGGATTCCGTTAAAATTCTAACCTTGTGTCCTTTACAAGCAGGTATGTGTAAGCAAGTAAAGGATAGTCAGAAAGTAGAACAAAATGTTTTGCTTTCCAAGACATGCATTTAGCAGACAAGATAATGATGATATAAAGATGGTTTTAAAACATTCAAAGAATATATTATGCTGCTTCAAAGTAGGTTCAGTCCTTGATATTACTAGCAAAGTGTTTCATAATTGTGTCATTGAAAAACTCCTCTCATTATTCCTTCTGCTTTTTCTAGGCCATTTTCAGTACCCATGAGTAACATTTGGACAGCGGGTTTCTTTCACAGGACCCAGTTTAAATTGTCACACTATGAAACACACTGGAGTAACTGATAATAATAAGGATGCTGTCCTCATAAGTCTCACTGAGTTATACCACTGGGATAGTTAGCGTGCATGCACCACACCGGGACTCTGAAAAACAAGGAGCTACAATGAATAAAACCATAATTGATGCCATTATTTACACCTTTGCCATTAGTGAAAAAGATCTATATACGTTTTGTAATAAACTTCGTGTCACTAGTCATCCCTGTAGTTTCTGCTATTGTTCAGTGATGCAATAAGCTCCTTATTATACTTAATGAGACTCTCCTTGTGTATACCTCCCCCAATCACACCATCCCTCTACCAGACTGTCAATACGGTGATTGCCACCACGGGCCATAAAATTGCTGCTGATTGTCAAATAGGTTGAGACAAATGTCCTTCATTGAGTCCAGTTCCTCTCAGGTGTCTTTATTTTAAAACTGATGGAATTGTTGTGTTGGATGAGCTGGTGCAGAATGGATTACACTAAATTAAGCAACACTGTGTTGATTTAATCTCCCATTCTGAAACCTGGTTGACCATCTGCTGTTGGGCCCAAAGCAAAAACAGTGATACTGTATTAGTAATAATAAAGACGAACAGCAGGTCTTTTGAGAAGTTTTACTTCAACATGCCGGCGGTAACGGAGGTGCTACTGCGGCTGCACAGGAAAACTGGTACATATCTCACTTTCACAGTGTTTCCAAAGGGAAATAGTGTAAAGCACAAGTGAGGCTAAATGTACTCATTTTAAGATTTTTTTTTTTTTCGATTTGGTGCATCAGCACTGCATTTGGATATGTTCACATGTTTCCGTGTTCTTTTGAAAAGTGCTTTAAAATGTACCTTTCACTAATGTAACATAATGGTTCCTCTCATCTCCGGGGAGGTCATCCGGGGCCAATTGGCCAAAACACCCGGCCGGTAAGGACCACCACAGGAACCCAGTTTCTCTTTCTCCTTAACGAAGAGCCATTAACAATCAGAGTCTTAAAGGCCCTGCAGCTTAACGAGGGGACTTAACGAGCTTCTTAATGAAGCCCCGGCCATCATTACCACAGTGAGTGGTGGCAGCGCTGATTGAAAGCACTGCTAAGAGTCATCCTGAAGCTAAAGAGCCCAGCCTAAGGAAACCAAATCCATTTACTGGTGACCTCTCACCCTTATCTGTTCCTGCAAGATTAATAAGAAAGCATAATAAGGAAACGCCGTTAACCAGATATACAATCAAAGCTACAGATATTTGATGGCTACAGAAGCAGAGCAGCTCTGAAATGTTTCAGGAAACGTTCAGAAAGCTAAAATATCAAAAGTATCTGACATTAAACATCACTGATTAACATCGTATTTCACATCCTGTTTAACAGGAAAAAAAAGACTGTTACATCTCACAAATTCTGTGTTTCATATCCTCTTGATTCATGATCAAATATATCAAGAGCCAAACAATATGAAGCCACTGGCCACAGAAGCCAAAATTTAGCGATGTGTCACCTCCGATTGGAGAATGATTTAAGTCTGATATGCTCCCATTATTATTTTCTTTCAAGCTGTTGTGTGTGCAACGCCCAGCTTCTCCAGAATCCTAAATCTATTTAATTATTTATATTATCATTAGGTAATATGCTTATACTCATATACTCAATTTCACATTTTTGCAATAACCATAAATCATAAAGAGAGGAGAAAAAGTACTCTCTGCCAACCTCTAAATCACTTAAATAACTAATATCTCATACACACAATTTCACATTTATGCTGCACAATAAATCATAAAAACACCAAGAAAATGTGCTTTTTTTTTTCTACAGTTGTGCATTAGCCTAATGAATGTGGATGTTTACCCTGCAAATTTAGTGTGTGGCTTCCTTGTTTATGTGTGTCTAAAACAGTGATGAGATAAAGGTAGCAGGTGAAATAACTGTGTGGAAAATTGGCTCGCGGCTCACGTGAAATGCCGGCAGGTTTACAGAAGCCTTGCAGGGCGCTGCTAGCCTTGTGATTGGCAGCGGGGTTCAATTCCCTGAACACATCAGGAAAAAGTTTGCAAGGGCATGCAGGCAGGTGTGAAAATATCTTCTAATCTCCCAGGCAAGCTCATGGAGGAGGGGAAGCTTTTCATCTTCCCTTTGGTGACTTCAAAAGAGCCAGAGACCTACGGGACAACCGCAGGTTTGGGTTGGTGGATGATGCGAGACAGGATCGGGCCAGCTCTGTCGAACCTGCCAGGAGGTGTCAAGCGGAGCAAAGAGGAGAGGGTCAGCCAATCGATTTGGAGCAGGTCCATCTATGTCTGAAGAAAGAGGCTGATCAGGAGGAAACGACTGCAAAATTAATTTGGGACAGAGACCATATGAGCTCATACGGTTTGAAATGAAACTGTGCCTTGTGGCCAGATCACCTATCATATCAGCAGTTTTACTCGAGGGTGTGTAATGAACATTCACGTGTGTCTTATTGCAAGAAGAAAATGTAAGAAGAGACTTTCCAGGTGAGTGTGTGCATGTGTGGTGGAGTGGCACACAGTCACTTTCAAGAAAATGGTGTAATGACTCTGATTCTCCTTCTGGCTTGGCAGAGTCTCCATTTGGCAGGGATTCAGCCCAGAGTGGACAAAAAGCCAAGGCGTGACTAAGAGCTGTGTGTGTATGTGTGTGTGGGTGGATGTGAACTCTGCGTTTGCCTCTGAGTGCCGGTAACAACTGACCCAGAGACAGAGGAAACAGTTGCGAGCCAGGAAGCGAGAAGCAGGTTACTGGGTAACAGTGCCAAGTTGAGTCCAACTTCTACACAGCGACTAAAGCCAACATCTCTCTGGGTCGCAGCTCTTTCATTAGTAGATGGATCTGATTTCACTCACACCTGAAGAATAATTATTTCATGTATATTCTGAAGAGATTCAGTACATTTTTCACTTGTGCTTGTTTCGTCATTTCAAAAATAGAAACATCCACCAGAAACTCAGTTTTTTTGTAACCCAGACAAGGGAATTGAATATCTTTATACTTAAAGATTAAGCGGAAATTCTTGAGCCAAAACCTGAGGAGAGGCTACGTTTCCAGTCAACACTAAGCTGTTGAACAACTTACTCCCTCTTCACATGACTTATGGATATATGCTTGCTGAAAATTCGGCCCAATCTTATGATAGATTTTTCAGGGTTTTCTTAGCCGTTTAAAAAGCCACAAATCTTGACTTTGATGATTCTATAATCACCCAGCGATCCCATTCTAAGCCTCTGGTGAATTTCTTGGTATTCTTGGGATTAAAATCCAGCTGAAAAAGAATCACTTCAACTGTAACTTTCAGAGAGATGCCCTCATTTTTGATTTAAGAACTCTTTAATATAACACAGAGATTATTCCAGAAATAATAACTACAAGTTGAGCAATCCATCATGGGTTGCATGAGTTCTTCTTCTAGGAATTTGTCATAAATCTCAGTTTAATTCTGAAGCTGCCGATGTTCTGTTGTGATAATTGGTAGAGAAATTTGTTTATTTGTTTTTTAAGGTACATTTCTCATTATTTGAAACTAATTTAATTGCAGTTTGGTACCAAATGTTTCCTCTGGAAATCATAAAATTACCCTTTTGCTAAAACATCACAGTTTATTATATTATATTATATTATATTATATTATATTATATTATATTATATTATATTATATTATATTATATTATATTATATTATATTATATTATATTATATTATATTATATTATATTATATTCAATAACCAAACCAGATTATAAATGATAAATATACAGATGAATTACTTCAGATTATGTCGTGGCTAGATTAGATAATCTCAGTCCACAAAGGGTTAAACCATTTAACAGATCAGATAAATCAGGCTGTAAAGGATGAAATCATGGAACATGTCAGTCTGTTTTATAAAACTAAACTAAAACACAATGTTAAAATACACTTTATTGAAATTAAAGTTGAGCAAAATAATTCTGAATCAATCAACTGTTCATTTTAGGGAAATGGATTTAACATGTTGTTATTGTCATGATTTTAACATTATATTAGAACATGGTCCACAACCTGTGTGACCAGCAAGAATGTGGCTAGATCTCAACAAATTTAAAAAAAAACTTATTTCAGAGAGTATTGACACTGCTTTGCTCTGAGAACTTGACATATTGGTTTTTTCCTGTTATTTTCTACTTCCCAGTATTCTTTCCTATAGCCTCACCATGCTCCGTATATCAGCAGCTTATTACCACGATGATCCTACCTAGTACAATCACACCAAGTTCTGAGCCCCAAAACTCTCCTAGACCACATCAGGATGCAGGTGCACATTAGAAACAAAGGCTACGCTAGCATAACTCTCCCGCATGACAGGGTCATAGTCTGCGCAAAAGGCCAGGGGTGCTAGTCCTAAATTCAGTTTCTCCATAACTGTGTAACCATCATGAATACAGAAGATTCTGAGCATGCTCCAAATCATTGTGGACTTATCATGCATTATGCATTCTTAATACGTGCCTGAAGACCTTGCAAAGATCTGGTCATTTTTTTACATGTTAACATTCTGTGTTGAGGGGCATCAACAGTCGTTATAACCAAAAAAACCAACATGACAACAGCAATCAAAGGCTACAAGTCTCTACCGAAGCTAAATAAATGAAAGCAACAACAACAAGCAGAGCAAACTTAGAATAAAAGGACCAACATTAAAAATTAACAACTGCTAAGTCGAACTATTTCCCACCTCTCGTGAATATCTGCATGCGAATTCATCCATGATTATTAAAATAATCCTAGTAATAAGTAAATAACCTAAACCAGCCACTGAAAGTTTGTTTTTTTAATGTGACAAGTTCTCCTACTGGACCACAGTAAACCATTAAGACCATGTACAACAATCCCAACCATTAAAAGAATGCAAATATTGTTTCTCTCAGATGCGATACACATAAGGGGGGAAATTTGTATGTTCTCATGCGACTGCCATGCTGTCCACTCCAATCAGCGCCGGCACACATAACAGAAACACCTTTCAAGTTTTCAGAGGCCCTCGAACACCAAGTCCACAAAGACCCAGAAGAAGAAAAGAGCCAGACTCCGAGGAGAGCTTCAGGCTTCAGAGGACAGACAGGTTTTAAATTTGGTCTGAATTTTCAATCAAACTCATTCTTGCAGCAAATGTGGGGAGAAAATGCTCCTTTTGTTCTGTGCACTTAGTAAAATGTCAGGCGGTATTGAAAACAGCCTCCTCCCGCTGCTCCCATCTGTTTGTCCTAACGCGGTTTAAATACATTATGAGGAGCGGCCGTTAATTGTTTAGCATCGATTCGCCATTGACTAAGCGTCGAAGTTTGAAAAACGCTGATACCGCCTTTAATTCAGTTGTGCTGCGGACATGTTGGCCTTTTTCTGCTTTGATCCAATTCAGTCTGCCTCTGGAGGGCACGATGTGTGGCCTCCTACCACACACACACATCTCTCTGTCACAGTCACACACTTCCTCTTACTCATACACTTCCTAAAAGAGCATTCATTATTCATCATTATTAGACTTTTCCTTTAGCACCAGAAGCTGTTCGATGCATCTCACCACTATTCTCTTCCTCTGCAATACATTATTCAAAACAAAACTGTGCTTTTAGCCTCCGAGTATGCAAATCCCACTTTTGATTATCATAATCAGCTGATGTACAAGGAGCAGTATCCGTGTGTGGCAGCTCGTCAGATGATTGTTTGTGTGTTATTGTTTCCGAGCTCCACTCCAGTAGCTTATACTTTATGAGATATTTTTAGACAAGAGAGACAAGACTGGTAAAAGCCACTAGAGACTTAACTCGTTGCTGTACATTTAAAGGGCAAATCACACACGTATATGCTACTGCATGCTACTACCAAGGTAAATGGATTTTCTCAGTAGACAATACAAGTGTTTGTGTGAGAATAATAAAGTGTGCCACTGTGAAACAGAATTTAAAGCCGAAATGTGTCACTGATTCATAACGATCTTATTGCAAGTTTTCATAAAGTATCATTATGTGTCCAGAATGTCCCTCCTCTGTGTCTCTTCTCATCTTCTTCTGATCTCACCCTGTCCCAGCTGGTACCACCTTTTAACCAGTTCCCTCTCCTCTCTCCTGTCCTCTGCTCTTCACATCGTGTCCATGCTCTCCTCCTCTGACATCCCCTCTTCATGTACCTTTATACCTGTACCATCGAGCCTTTACCCCTTTCCCACATCATCTCTTCAGCTCACACCAGCTGTGGTGTCAGACACTAAAGTAAAACTGTGGATCCCAGTTTTAACCCTTGAAAGTGGCACATTTGCCACATATTGGGGACACTGTCTTTTAGGGCTCGTTAACACCCACCAAACTGTCAAATGTGGGTTTTAAATGCATTTTGGTGGGTACTGATAAAAATTTACAGGCGACTTTGGTCCATGATGAAATCAACAAATTATTTTAGTTATTTGTTCTGTCACTATTCCTACGTTTCTCTTGAACGCATCATAACTGCTGCCTAAACAGCCGGCTCTGGACTTCCTGGTGCCCTGAACAAGATTATATTTGACCCCTAACTGGAACTTTTTTTCCTTTTCACCTTTTCTTCGTCTCTGAAAGACCCTAACCCTAACCGGGAGGGTTTGAGGATTCTTTTCATAGTGAGAATACTGATGCACCGCTAAGTCATGTCCCTCCCCAGGATACGTTTAGGGTCTGATAAATTAAGTGGGAAATTACACGTGTTGTTATTGTTGTTTTTTTTTTTGTTTGTTTGTTTTTTTTTCTTTTTTGCATTTATTATTTCTATTATGTTCCAGCACAACAAAATGGAGCCTTGTTGACAAGTAAACTGTATACTTATGACATATATTGTAGTATTATTACGTTTTTTATTTTGTTTGTTTGTTTTTTCGTGTATGCTGTTGTATTTATAATCTGATTTATTTCCCTAAATAAAAACTGACCAGTGGAAATTTATTTGAAAATCTACCAATCAGACTGATCAGAGTTCATTTAGAGCCCTGCTGTCTTATTGAAATATGCAATGAAGCGTAAACCTCCGTTTGGAGAAACAGAGATTAGTTCTGACCCGACTGATGAGTTAATGGCTAGTTACTGTGACACCAATTCCAGAATGAATGACTTTTAACACTTAAAAAACTCAGTCTCAAAGATTTGACAGCAGTTCTAGAGGATGCTGTTTCAAACACTTTTACACTGCAGTTAATTGTGAATTACGTGGTTATTTACATGTTTTTTTTTTCTTTTTGCAGAAATTGGTGACTGAGCTAACTATCTGTACCACTTTCTGTTTTATCTGTAACCATTTTAACTACCTTACTAACAGTTTTAACGAGGTATTAACTCATCGACCCAATCTGAACTAATCTCTGAGCTGAGGCGGTTCAGCGAGTTCTCTGCAACAAGTCAAATATATTAATTGTTCGTAACCTTTCCACAGAAATCTACTTCAAACGATCTGAATGAGCACTTTAGTTAACCAAAATCATCATTAACAAGTACATGAGTAGCATGTACTAAAAATTATGGCTGATTAGAGAGTCAACAAAGAAATTACCTAAACTGTAGCAGCACACGGCACATAGATTCAAAGCCCACAGAGGTGGATGCAAAAACAATTTATTGATCTTTTAATCTTTCATCTGGGGCCATCGTGCAGGTAAACATTTCTCAGGGCATCCAATATGCCATCAGCTTCAGCTGTGCGTTCTGTTTAGTGTTAATTAGAAACAGATCTCAAAAGAAGGACAGAAACATCAATTGTTTACACCTAGTTGTCACCCTCACCCTTCCAAACCTGCCAACCTCTCATATCTGAATGCTATTTCCATACCACCTCTTCACCCTCACCCTCCACAGGTCTGTTCCCCGTGATAAATGCCAAATTAATTAGTCCATTCTGTATGTGTTGCTCCTGCCGCATCAACCATCTTGGCTGAGATCTAAAAAAATCAAGTGTGATGCTTAAAATGTAATAAAACCACAGTGGCGTGTCAAGTCATTTTGTTCCCCTTCGTAAATGCGTGTGACAGCCTGTTACCAAAATAAGATAAATTAGGAAGCTGTTTTAACCATCTGGGTTTGTTTTGACAACTATAAAAAGATAAACTGATCAAAACGTTGCCTGATTTAACCAGGATAAACGGTGACAACCGCCAAAATATAAGGCTTAAATGTTAAGTTGGTGAACGCAGGGGTTGTTACAGAGTCTGATGGATTATTTATAAGATAAATATAATATAATATAATATAATATAATATAATATAATATAATATAATATAATATAATATAATATAATATAATATAATATAATATAATATAATATAATATAATATAATATAATGAGTTTCAGTCTCAATTCTGAAACCGGTAGTGATGAAAAGCAGCTGTTTGTTTACATCTTATATGGACATTGAAAAGCATTTGTGAGCTTGTGTTTTCATTAAAGAGGTCCTTCCATTAAAAACGGTTTTTCTGAGGTTTCTGTTGAATATTTTAGCTCCACAGGTGTTGTGGCCATTTTCTTCTTTTTTGTGTTTGTGAATAGTAAATCATATTACATGCATATTTTGTTTTTGTTTATAATAGTAAGAATATATTGTTTATTTGCTATTTTATTTGTAAATTTTGTTAAAAAATTTTCGTGAAAGGTTTGTAAACTTTTGGACCCTCCCATTAATTAACGGGATAAAAAGCACACGGTATTCGTGGCAAGGTGATTTTTGTCCCAGTTGTCGGGTTAGTGGGAGGGAGATTTTTGTAAAATGATTTTTTGACCACCTTTAGACTTGATGACTTACTTTCCGTTAATTTTCGTTTTGTCAAATATGCAAGAGTCTTTGGAACAAGTTTTGAGTTATATTTTTGTAAGAAAAAAAAGAATATTTTTTCAAGTTATCAAGCTCGAAGTGTGTACTTAAAGAGGCCCTTCCATTAAAAGCGGTTTTTCTGAGGTTTCTGTTGAATATTTTAGCTCCACAGGTGTTCTTACCTTCATAGTGGGTGTGAAAACAGGTCAACAACTTATCTTTCAGTTAATATCTCTCAAACTACGCAGGTGGCGATAAAACCCGAGTTCGAACGGCCGGTATCTATTTCGTTACAACTCCTTTGTTCGTTAGTATTCATCAGCTCCTACAGTTGAAACCACGCCTAGCATGCTGCTGGCTAAAAGCTGTAGCATAACGTAGCAAACAGAAAAACACGACGTCTAACGTTGCCATGCGCAGCGGGGCAGGAAACAGTATACCTTGCTCTCATAGGCTAGTTTGTTAGCCAATCTGAGTCCAGCAAATTTGAAAAATGAATATGAACGAGCTGTTGCCTGAAGCCTGACAAAACCAGCTGAATTTTAATGCAGACAGATTGAAAGGTCTGGTAATCAGTGTTTCCTAACGTTTTTTAGATATAAAATGTTTCATATTACTGGTTAATACTTAAGAAATAACCACAAAGTCCTGAAATTTGTATGAAATGGCCTCTTTAATAAAATGGTGGAACACTGTATAGCAGGTGGTTGAAGCAACACTGTTTTCCTAAATCTGACCCAGAGAATGATGTAATCACTCAGGCTGCAATAAAAGACTTCATGAGGACCAAAAGTAGATGTTCTGACTTAGTGGGTTTTGAGCCGTGGAAAGATTCATGTGTGCAGCTACGCTCGAGTCAAACACATTTTCTTCCAGCAGAGACACGTTTAAATATTAAATATCATTTCTGTGAACAACACGACCTGTGATCAAATACTGTACAGAAAAAAGCAGCAATATGCACAAAGAATGATTTCTGAATGTCACATTCAACATGTAGAGTTCTGAGCTGAGAACATTAACGTTATAAACAAAAACCGACTGTATTTGAAATGAGCTGCTGCTGTCAGGTTAACAAGGTCTATCTGTGCAGCTCTGAAACAAGCTGCTGCCGTAAGGAAGTATCATGAATGTTACTTTATTCTCAGCTGTAACCTCAAAAGCTCAAACACAGAAAGAAGCAAACATTTAGAAATGACAGATTCTTGATCTGATTCTTAATTTTCACTTTGTTTACATCTCCTGTTCCTGCTTTTCTTCACTTAAATGCATCTTCCTCAGCAATTTTTCATAAATATACAAATTTGAGACTTTATTACTATAAATCTATTCATCCTGGTTTATGTGGAAAAGTGACCACGTACCATAAAAATAAGATTTATTTTTATAAAGTAGTAAAAAAAAAAATAAAATCTGCATGTCAGTGACGATTTAATGTAACTGTCCAAAACCCAACACAAAGATGTCATTTTAACTCAGCCAAAAATCTTTAACTTAACTTAACCTTAACTTTAACTTTATTATTTTGGTCAGTTTACAAATCATTTAAGACATTTAAATAAATCAAATCAATCATGTCAAGTCCATCCATGACCAGGCGCAGGCAAAAAGCCTTAGCTTATTACGCCTGCCCTTATCACAATACAATATATTCAGCACGTGAACGGACATTCATTTACAAAAATAAACACATAACTTGACACTTGTCCACACCCAAATGCACGACCCACTATCAGTTGTCATTCTTCCAAATATTTTTCCAAAATAGTTTTTTTAAAAATACTATTGAACTGAAAAAACAGAAGTAGCTTGTTTTAAATCACCAGAAAAGCGATTCCATAATTTCACTCCTTTGCTCGATAAACAATGTTCTCTTGACGTAGTTCTTACATATGGTCTATTGACTTACAGGAGTTACGTTCATTTTCTCACTCGTATAAGAAAGTTGTTGATAAGACGGGTGGATGGGACTAACTGATAGCTCCGTTTGTCTGTCCCACCACAGCTGTGGCTAACGGGTAGTTCACCACCACAACGGTATGACTGAGTGTGTAAATGATTAAAAGGTGCCCTGAAAAGTGTTTTATTAATCTAATCAATTATTATTATTATTATTATTATTATTATTATTATTATTATTATTATTATTATTATTATTATTATTATCCATCTATTTTCTGAACCTGCTTCTTCCTGTTCAGGGTCGCAGGGAGCTGGTGTCTATCTCCAGCAGCCTTTTGGGCGAGAGGCGGGGGACACCCTGGACAGGTCACCAGTCCACTGCATTATTATTATAATTTTTTTTTTTTAAATATTATTATTATTATTAATGTTGTTTTTGTGCCTGCAACCTAATGAAACCTTTAAAGAGCCAAACACTGTTACATCCAGCATCTCGGTGCTCAGCAGGGAGTTTCCTATCTGGATTCTTCACACAGTTCAAAGACAGGCATGTTAGAACTAACAGGTGATGGACTGTGAGTGTGAATGTCAGTCTGTCCTTTTGCATTAACTCGGGTCTGAACTGATGACCTGTCCAGGGTCATCACACCTCATACAAGTCGGCTAGAACACTCGGGGTTGTTGACTAGATCAAGCTGGTAAATGTCAAACTGAGACTGGAGTGTTTCTCCAGTCCTCATCATCAGGCTCAAAGTCCTCACAAATTATGCAACAAAACTGGTTCAGTTTGATCCTTAACTATGTTAAATGTCATGTTTTCAAATGTTTTAAAAAATAACATTTGATTATTTGCATTAAAACAGATACTTAAATAATTTACTGCATAAAAATGAAATTTTTTCCAGATTACAGACTTCCAGTTCCACTATGGCTACAAAAATGAACCCTACATCTTACACTGGTTGAAAATATTATAGATAAAGTCACGTTTTTGCTACCCCCATCGAGTACCCAGGTTGTCATTTTATACACTGTTGTCCTTGTTTGTACATGTTGAGACAACAATTACCTCCCAGTCACACACGCATTTCACTCAGTCAACAGCTGAATAAAGAGTCCTCCTTTTTGCCAACGTGATCGTATTAATAAAACCAGCGCGGGTGCTGCAGCTAAAGGAGAAACTTCTCCAACTCCTGCAGGCTCACCTGATGACACAGTGATAAGCCCGACATTTTAAAAGTGCACTCCAGTATGCTGGAGCGGGAACAAAGCGAGCTGAGGTGAGTACGGGGAGATCTGTGGCAGGCAGCTCCTTTTCGTGCTGAAAAGCAGGTACACGGTGACTAAAGTTGCAAAAGTATGACTTAGTGGTACGTAGGGACTTTAAAGTTAAACTAGTTTCTCAAAAAAAACATTCAGGTGTGTTCCCTTTATATAAATGTAAGTGTTCTGGTTCGTGATTATTTGAAGTTATTATGAGATTAGATGTAAATTTTAGATATATTTGGCACACGAGCCTGAACAGGAAGATGCAGGTGAAGAAAATGACTGAATGAC
This sequence comes from Pachypanchax playfairii, assembly GCA_006937955.1. Lineage (NCBI taxonomy): Eukaryota > Metazoa > Chordata > Actinopteri > Cyprinodontiformes > Aplocheilidae > Pachypanchax > Pachypanchax playfairii. The sequence continues at coordinate 373,122 of SSNP01000058.1, read as the reverse complement.
ATCATGAACTTATTGTTGGATTGATACAAATAATACTCTGATTTTGGGTTTACTCAACGTTCAAGTAAAATCTGGACTCCGAATCCTAAGAATAAACCATGAGAAGGAGTCAGCACTTGTTTTATAAACATTATTGTATCATATAGCCTTCACCCATCTCCTCCTTCTCCTTTGACTCTGTCATGTGACCTCTGGTCCTCTACCCTCCTCCATGTATAAGAGAGAGAGAGGCAGCGAGACATGGTGAGAGGACAGAGAAGCTCCCTGACTCACTGGCTCCTTTGGGGCCACAGGGAGCAGCGGAGCACACAGACCCGACCAAAGCATAAATATTAGCTCAAGGTCACGGTCACAGAGCTCACACAGAGCTATGCATAATCATGAATCCTGCACAGCCTCCTTACTTCACACATTCCCTTCATCGCATTACCGAACACTGACTGAACACTTAAACGCGGTATTTTCTCACCACTGATGCAGCTAACCTTGAAGGGTTAATGCCTCGGGCTATGAACCAGTTCCAACACTAATTTGCAGCTTCTGTTATAACACCAATACACATTGTTACAAACTCAAACCTGCATTTCCAGGAATATCGATTCATTTCTGTCTGTTGAAACTAGTGCAGATGTTTTTGTAGAAGCTGATAGACTCTCAGACATTGATGGCATCCCAAAGAACGTCATTTTAAATTGAAACTTTGAGAGCAAATTGGAATTCAAAAATCAGACGACATCTTGTGTTTCCTTTGAAATTCATTTTTAATAGATTCCACGTTCTTTTCTTCGTGCTCTTTTACCCACGTAGCCTTGTTCCAGCTTCTGAACCCACTCAGCTCAGAAACATGTTTAAAAAAGACTCGGCCTTCACAGAAGTTTGTTGTAAAATGGTATTTATCTACTAAATTCTTCTACTCTTTTTGTTGTGTACTCTCTGGTATATTAAATGCCCCCGAGCCGATGACTCTGACTCTCAGTTCTGTCTTTTCACAACCTGCTCGTGCGCGCTGCTTTTAGGCAGCTCACTTAAAACATCAGCAGGTCATGAGGTCAGTCTTAGAAAAGTTGGTGGTCTTTTAGTCCCTCACTTCCTCTCATTTGCACCAACTGTTGCAAACATTTTCTATCTGTAAGCTGTAAGTTATTAACCTTTTCTTACTTTCAACCACTTTCATTTTTTCCTCTTCCTCTCTGCTCTATATATCTACAGATCATTAACCATGCTCTTACTTTAACATACGACCCCACATCATCTCGTCTATGTCCTGCATTGTAATCGTGCTCTCTTCTACCTTGTTAGCCGCTCAACCCCTCCCACCTTTCTGCGCTGTAGTCACTCTCTAATTGCTGTCTCACCCCTGCTGCGCTCGGACCCACAGGCTAAATGATTTTCACAGAGAGTGGAGGCAAGCGAAAACACAAACCCGCTTCCTTTTTTTTTTTTATCATTATTGATGAGTTGTTTGTCGGGAGATGTGTGCGTTTACTGTTAGTTTAGCCTCAGTGATGTCACAGACATGATCTTGTTTCTTTATTCTGTGAGACTCTGGTTTTTCTCCAGGTTTCGTAAGCAGCCCTTTTATCTGAGTTGTGTTATTTTTAACTTGGAAGCTGCGTTTACAAGGTTTCTGTGTTTGCGATAGCCTCAAGTTCTGACGCAGTTTGATTTTCACCCATTTTTGACACAAATATGCACCTAGAATCTGTAATTGTTTGCTTGCTTTGTACAACTTGCTTGCAATTGAGCGGAGAAGTAGACATTCGCTGCAGAATGTCTTTTCCTTCAGTACAGGAACAAATCTTCAAGTATTTTTAAAGCTCATTTACAAGGTGAAGTGATGCAATGAAAATTTATTTTTGCAGAGATTACTATTTACTGCATGTTAATCAAATTCGTTAAATGCACATTTGAGTTTTTTTTACATAGTGAATAGTTTAGGATCGATTACTGTGTATCTGTGTCTGTATCTCCTGAAGATTAAGCTATCTGACCTGGTTTAATCTGTTGAATCCCTGGTACCAGAACACTCAACTGAACTGGTTACATTACTGTAACTCCACCGTTTGCACTGGAGAGAAAGTACAGAGAGTTTTGCAAAGAGAGAACTGGTTTTACAGAGATATTTGTTATCATAGAGGCATAAAGCATACACAAGGTTCTGATGTCTGAACACAGACAGAAGAATCAGCTCTGCCTCGAGTTTATCTTGTACACTTCACTCTACTGTAAGAAATAAAACATTTAAACTTGAATCAACACTCTAACATTTCCTGAAATATGATAAGAAAAGCTTTGCAAAACTGTATGTGCATTATAAAAGACAGACAAATTCAATAGAACTATTACAGCTGTTGCTGTTGTTGTGTGTGTATCTGGATAAATGTACACGTTACTTTTGATTAGAGCTGGGCGATAGAATAATAATGATATGTATTGTGAAATAACTTTTTCTCGATAGAAAAATGAAACTATTGCAATAGACGTCATCTCTTTCTCTTCCTCTCTTAAAAAAACATAAGAACAGCCAATCCACATTAAGTAGCGCAGAGACGATCCAATCACAGCCGCAGCGTCACGTGACTTGTTACATACAGCACAAGCGCCAAGTCGCACATGTGTACTTGTTTGGGAAGCAGCCAGCGGTCGTGCCGTTTGGGTAATGGAGGAAATGAGTGTGAGGACTAGAGAAAAATCAACCGAGAGTTTGGGTGACCAGGTTACCGAAGAGAACACAGATGACGGTTCCAATGCCGGAGAGATTGTTGAAAGGAAGGGCCAGAAAAGTTCCGTAGTGTGGAGGTATATTGGCTATTTGAGGTCTGACAAAAAACAGAGTAGCGCGCTGTAAATTGTGCAGAAAGCATGTTCCCACAAAGTCTGGAAATACAACAAACCTTTTTTATCACCTGAAGCAGTGCCACCCACTAGAGCATGCTCAATCTTTGACTGAAAGCACTAATTCGTCATCGAAAACAACCAGGTGAATCCCTGCGAAGCAGCAACAGTCAATTGAGTCGGCTTTCTCCAGCGTCTTACCATATGACAAAAAAGCTAAGAGACATAGCGACGTAGCGGCTACCTTTTGTGTAGTTTGCAATATTTGCCTTTATTTATCTGAAACTGAAATCTCGTGTTCCTTAAATACATCTGCCCTATTGAACTTATTATGGGAAATAAATGTCTAAATCAAAAAAAGCTGCTGATTATTTCGCATTTTACTTGTGAGCAACGGCACATTTAAATCTTACAAATATAGTTATTTGGCTTATATCGTGATATGTATCGTTATCGCCTGAAAGGAAAAAAACATATCGTGATATAAAAAAATCTTATATCGCCCAGCACTACTTTAAAGTAAAATGTTTCCATTTATACCAGCATAGGAAAGGTATTACTGAATCATGTGAAAAGCTCATCCAGGTCAGTGGTTTAACTGCTCAGGGTGTCAGGAAGCACCAACAAAAGTCTTCACCTCTCCAAAAAGAATTGCTTGTGATGCAACATTTTCAGCCAAATTTCATCATCATTCACTAAACCTGAAATGACACTGTCTCAAATCTCCACATAAGAGATAAAAAATAAATTTTAATTTGAAAGTTTTGGTGGAAGTCACAGATATTGTTTTCAATCACAGCATTTCTTGTGAATGCATGGAAACACGATATGAGTCGTGTGCGACTCGCAACAGCAAAAAACAAGATGCAAAACATAAATACAACAACAGCCAGAAATATATCACTTGCATAATTTTGGCTAAACCTGTTCTTTAGCTGTGAGCTGCATGTTGTGTAGTGAAAAAGAGAAATATCAACATAAATTGCTGGTACATAAATGTAGCTGCTCATTATCTTCCTCTTTATGGAGCTAAGCAGGGAAACATGCCTTCCTTTGACAACCTCCTTCTAGTCCTTGCATCACATTGACAATTCCCAACAAGTGTTTTCACACTAATACACGCGTGCAGGTCGTACCCAGAGGGGCTGCACAGAGGCGCAGAAGTTATCAATAACACATCGGTCAGTAACAGAGTTATTTATATTTCTTTAGAGGCCCTTACAGGCAGATGGAGTCGTAACTGCAGATCTCAGGACAGTTTTTGACACTCTGAGTTGTGCAGAACAATGAAACCTGATTGGTATTCTGCATCTGTTAATATTAGACTCTGTTGTTTCTGTATTGATGTCTATGTAGTATTTATTCATGCCATGTCTTATGTATGATATAATCATTACTGTTAACACCAGGGGTGGTTCTAGGATCTGACCTTTAGAGCTGCTCAACCTCCCAGAGAGCAGCTGACATCAGCTATGGATCGGAACAATGTGGCTGTCATGTTGAATCTAGTTTTAAAGGTAATTTGTTTGGTCATTTTTAACTGTGTTTTTCATGTATATGAATCAGGGATGCAACGATATCACTTTTTTCACCAATACGATACCGATACTTTGATCTGAGTATTTACCGATATCGAGTACCAATATTTCTACCACACAAAAAAATGCAATGAATTGGTAGATAGGTTTTATTTTCTTCTCTGCTTGTTACAACAAATGATGGCGAACTCAATTTAAAACAAATAAAATAATAACAATGGCCACAAAACTAAAATTTAAAGTGAAAATTAACACTTTTTTGTGAAATTATTGCAGAATTTCCACATTTTAAGTATCGGTTCATGGTATCAGTTAACTAACCAATACAGATATGAGCGCATTAGAATGGTATCGACCCTGATACCCAATACTAGTATCGGTATCGGTGCATCCCTAATATAAATGATTATATTCCTGAACAGCCTCCATTCTGGGAAATGGTGTACGCACAGAACAATCCACATGCTGCACGTACCAAAGTGGATTCATACATACTAAATGCTCTAATCGCCCAAATTCTATAGCAGTTCATACAAATGTATCTAATTAAATCTTTACATTGTCCTTTACATGAAATTCTTTGGGGGTTTTTACCAGCATGAATTTCACCAGCAGTAGCAAGATGTAGCACTTCCAGTACATCAGGTGTCACAGGAATGTTTTTAGACTTCTGTTAAAACAAACTTCCAAATGGATGAAATGTCCCTTTAAGATCTTTAAGAATAGAGAAATATTCCAATCAAAAGCGGGCGCAACAAGTACTCTGGATTTTAGATGATTTACCTCTCCACAATGCTAGTAGACTAAATTCAACTTTTCTATATATAAAATGATAATAAACAGTTAGTCAGTGATTATCTGTTCCTGCTTTTTGCTGTTCAGGGTCGCAAGGAGATGGTACTAACCTCCAGCGATCATTGGGTGAGAGGTGGGGTCACACCCTGGACAGGTCTCCATTATAATCAACAGTAAATATTAGTTTTATCTGCTGCCAATAAATACATTTGAAAAGTATAATAACCGCATACTGTTCTGTCAAATGAAACACTAAGTGTAAAAAAACTTTCATAAAATAACTCCTATAAAAGATTCTGCATGTTTTTGTTTTACATTATCTCTGATGATTATTAGATAATAAAGTTCTGAAACAGTCATATTAAAACTTTACATGTAATGTAAATATTCAACATTCACAAAAACACTTTGCCTATTTAATGAGGCTTATTTGTTTTAGTAGTTTTAAAGCAAAGTCTTTGATGAGTGAAGCCAAGCATCGTTAGTCAAAACATTGTATTTGTGTTTAGTCTGATAACGCTAATTGAAGCAATAATCCTTAAAACCGAAATCCGTTTCCCGTAAACTGAGTCTCACAGTTTCCCTAAACTTACAACTACTTGAATGTTCCTTTACGTTCTGTCTTACTCTTTTTAACATGTGTTGACTTTTCTTGGATTAACTCGCATCCGTCGACTTGATTGACTTGTCTGTCCAAACAGTAAAACTACAGGGGTCTCTTTCAAAATAAAAGCCAATTTCTAATTTTAAGAAGTATTCTAAGGAATCTGACTTTTCTGGTTTGTGGTTCATTTAATCCTGTTTTCTTCCTCCATCTTTAAAAACAATGATGCTGAGTTAAAATTTTAGCTATTAAAGTGTCCTTTAATGGCCTCTGGGTAACACGTCAGTCCAGGTTTACTATGAACTATGACTGTGCATTGGATGAAGATAGACCAGGTCCTTTTTCTGTTGTGCTGCACAAGTTAGACAAGCTAGCATGCTACACACAGTAAAGCTGTTACAGGGGTGAAATGGGGCAATCTGGAATTTCACATCAAACAGGAAGACACTGTTTCACTTGTGTCACGTTCTCTCCCCACATGAGCTATTTGGAGTTTGCATTTCAAGAGAAGAGTAAAAGGAGAAGAAAAGCTAATCAGAAAAAGGCTGTTTTTTTTTTTTCTTTTAATCCCTGTTCTGCTTAGGTGCTTTTTCTAAACATAAAAAAATGGTGCGTTTCTTTCACACAGCTTTTGCAATCACTTGAAACCCCATTACAGACCATGTGACAGCATCAATTAAATTCACAATTATCATGGGAGAGAGACACTCCAGAGAAAATATAGTAACAAATCGCTGTATATGTGTTTGTGATAATGTGCATGTGCAATATGTGTGTGTGTAAGAGAGAGAGCTTTGAGAGTCAGTCAGTCAATTCCCTTTAGAAAATGGTTTTTGCTCTTTTCGGTGGTCTTTGTGATTTCAAAAGACTTTCTAAAAACAAAAGTGTAGATTCAAAACCGAAAAAATACTTTAAAGGGTTTCCTCAACTGAAAATAAGCAGTTGTTGAAGGATTGTTTTTTTTTATTATTTTATTCATTTTCTCAGTTTTTTGCATCACAAAAAGTGCTTCAGAAGAGTATCTATTGGAAACTGTTTCACAAAATTTGACCCATAATTCATTATCAGTTTAACAAAAGAGCATTTGTCTCCCGCTGACATCACCGATAAGAGCCTTGGTGCTCGTTTCCAGCTTCAGTGGAGATTTATGTTGACTGAAAACCAAACATAAACACAAAGAGCCAACAGAATCACACTATGCAAAAATAACAGTTTGTGTGCTGGCGTGTGTGTGTGGCTAAATTTTGGAGAAAATGTGTAATAAGTCCCAGATAAAAGGGTTTTCCATTGACTGAGCTTGTTTGGACTGTGCTGGATGTAGCAGATCCAGAGCCTAAACTGTATTCTCCCACTATTACTATAACTCTTTCTATTAGAGCACAATCAGGTCCCCAAAAGAGACAAAACAAGGCAGCACGTCCACATTGATCTCTCTACCTATAGCGCCTACACTGGAGCAGAGAAGATTAAAAATTCATAAGCGTATTAGGATCTATAAGAGCATTATTCATGTGTGCCATCACCGTGTAATACAGTGGGGTACTAATCATACACATCTCAGACCGAAAACACGCACAAAAATACACAGTCACAACAGGGATCTGGTTGTAGTCCAAGTGTCAACACTATCATATGGGTGTGTGTGTGTGTGTGTGTAAGAGAGAGAGAGTGGCCTGGCATTGTTCCCTTCTTGAGTACCATACAATGTGCTGGCACGAATACCTGCTTGACACAGCAGATTGGCACTAATGGCTTTACACGCAATGCCATCTGTAAGCTGGACTGCTGGCTCTCGAGTCTTCCCCAAGCCCACTAACAATGCTTCACGGCACTCTGCTCAGACCTTCATCAGTCATGGTGCAAAAGGCAAAAGAAGCCAAATTAAATGTTAGCTAAACAGCAGGGAGGCTGCACAGGAATCATGTGAGGTCTTGCCCATCTGTGACTACCTGCTTATTAAGTCCTAAAAACACAAAGCAATTTGTGCCTTTTTTTTTCATCCATCAAGTGCAAAACACATCCCACTGAGCTGAATGTAGTTCATAAACAAAAGCTCAACTTAAGGCACTCACACAAACCAACTCCTCACTCTGTGGCTTCCAGCAGCCTGCAGCAGTCACACAGGGATCATTACTATTCATTTGCTCAGCAAAGTGGCCACACAGGCTTATAAATTAGCTCATCTACCGCAGCTGGGTTTTGAGACAGTTGGCGCATGCCGGGGACTGAGAGAACAGACATTAAAATGCCAGGCTTTGAGACACCTTCTGTCCAATTGACGTGACCTCCTCCGTACTCGTAACTCTTTCAAATGAGGAGGGTGTGAGCTCGGGGGGGGGAGCCAGGGGTAAGGCATGCCTGGTCAATGAGTATAATAAATTGCAGAGCAGAGCTGTAGGACCACAGCCCGGCACGTGTTGTGCTGAGGAAGAACGCTGTGATAAACGCTGTCAAACTGAGTGTAAATCAGTCTAGGGGAAGAAAAAAAATCATAAGTAAGGTCTTGCAGACCGAGAGGGACGAGAGTTGACAGGCCTGACCTACAGGGAAATGAGGAAACACTCAGACTACTCTAGCTGTCTGCCTTGGGGAGAGGATCAATGGTGGAAGGAAAAAGCAAAGCTATTAATTCTACAGGATATGTCAATTCCCATTGGTGGGTGCAGATTGGTGGTGATCATGACGAGCCTCTTGGGTAGACCAGATCTGGGGCTTTTGCCTCAGTAGACTACTGATTCATTGAAAATTTTACAGCTACCTGGAAGGCATCACATCACACTGAAGGAATGTAAATCAATTCCTATTGCAGGGTTATAACAAAACACGAAAAACTTGGAGCGTGACTGTGGGGTTAAATTATACTAATCATCTTCTTTATAGGATGTGTAACACAGTTAGTCAGAGAGCTGAGGTTAAATAAGCCACATAAAAGACCTGCAAGAAATATTCATAAAATATTCATAAAAGAGTTCACAGCCTCTGTAATGTAAACAGTGGAGATTTCTTTTTCCTTTTTTTCACTTACCCTTCCGATGAGCACGGGTTCAGGTCCAGCATACTCTTCAATCACAAAGAACTGGTTCCAGATCCAGCTCCTCCTGCTGCGAGAACGTGACCCCTTCCTCTCTGTAGGGTCCCGCGCCTCCACTTCCCCCTCTGACTCTGCTTCCTCAAACACAAGACCCTTTCCATTTTCTGGATCAACAGCTTGCATCTCGGTGTCTTTCGCACCGCGGTTCCATTTGGGAGCGGGGTGGAGCCTCAGGACATGGCTGCTGTTGACAAGTTTGTAATCTTCATCTGTGAGATAGTAAGCTGTGCCAGGCTCTGTTTGAGCAGTGTGAGCTGACTCTGTTAATGGGTCTCTATGGGAATCTGCTGCTCTGTTCCCCAGTCTTGCTCCCAGGGGTTGCATTGTCAGCACAGATAGAGGAGAATCATTCGTCTCAGGAAGAACATAGATTGGTTGATGTTTTTTCGATGTAAATGGAGGTTCTGTTTGGCTGATCATCGCTTCCTTCTCAGGACTGAGGCTGACCTCGCTGTGAGGAGTTGACAGAAAATGGACCAGGTGTTTGCTCTTGTTATCGCCCCCATCTGAGCTCTGTACTCCCGAGTTGTCCTGCCCTTTACTCAAAGCTAGCTTGGCTTCGCTTGGAGGATTAATATGAGCATCGGCGCCGTGGTCTTGATTAATATCTTGACCGGTGACTGTGCTCGCATAGGGAAACGCAGTCTGATTATCAAATCCAGTGTGAGACTGAGTGGCAGCCATATCTTGTCTTTGCTCTTTCTGAGCCTCGAACTGTCCGTGATTAACGTCAATCAAATCTCTCTTCCTGCTCCGGCTGCCCTTGCTTGGAAAGCTGAGGCCAGGAACTTTCTGCATCTGGGAATTAACAATCCTTACTAAGTTTTCTTTTGACAGCAGCTTGAGCACTCCGTAACTACCCGTCAGGTTCAGCTTTCGATTTGAATCTATGTTCAATCCTTTTTCAAGGATTCCTGTAGTATGGGTACTCAGATCAGCTCTGCTCCTCGATCTAAACCGGGTTTTGTTGGAGTGCAGATCCAGTTTGTGATGGATTGGGAATGTTTTCTCCAACCTTCCAGCATTAGACGTCTCCACAGTCTTTGTGTTGTTTTTAACTTTCTTCATATCTTGGTTTATTCCTTTGTTGGACAAATATGGAGCCAACTCTTTCTTACTAACAGAATCAACCTCACGCTTGGGCTTGAAAGATTGCCTCTCCTTGTTAGATAGTGATGCAGGATGATTCTGCAGTATTTTGGAGTAAGTTAACGATCCAGCAGCACTCACCTGCTCGTGACTAATCAGATTTCTAAGGGTTCCCATAGGCATTGCGTTTGAATCCTCACTTCCATCCCATTGGTCTGTAGATCTGCTCTCCCCTAGCTTCACCATGTGAGATCCGCCCACTCCTCTCCGGTGTACAATCTTACTGGCAGAGGCGCCTCCAAAAAGCCCCTCCCACAGGGACAGAATAATCAATAGCAGCAAATTTCTTGCAATCATCTTGTCTTGTAGTGCGAGACGGTCTAATTTGAGCAAGGTTTGTAATAAGGCAGGTCTTGTTTTCTGGTTGTCTTCATTCTCTCCTGTGTTTTCTTTCACTTCACTCTCAACGTCTCACCGTCCCATGCTGTGCCCTTCACACTGAGCTGGAGGGCAGGTGTCAATCAATCCTTTTCTTCTTTTTTTTTCAGCGCTGTCTAATATCTCCCTCTATCTCACAAAGCCTCTCCGAGCTGTGTTCTTTTTTTTTTTCCGGCTCCTCTTGCGAAGCGTCTCATTCAGTTTCCCACAGAGAGTTGAACACCCTGAGAGAAAAGATAAAGATAATTAAGCCAAAACTTTCATCATTGTGCTGCGTTAATTAAAAATGGAGCTGCATAGACAGGTAGGAGAATCCATAGACAAGCGGGACAGGCCCTCAATCAGATTTTCACAATCACAAAGGGCTTTTAAGACCCAGAACATGCTTCCATTAGGCCCACAACGTGCTCTCATTTTTACACTCACAATGATGTAATTTTTTTTCTTTGCATCTCTAAGATACGCTCAAATATGTCACCGTGGAATAGATCAGTTACAACAGAAGAAATTTATGAATGGGAAGAAAATGTGAAGTATTCCTGACATCAGCGCAGAGCAAAAAAAAAAAAAAAAAGAGACTATCTAGAACATAAAACCATCTCCAAATCACTTTGATGTGTGATTAATAAGCTCGATTGGGACTATCTTTTCATCAGTTGGTTAAAATGTCAGTTCAGATGTGAGCTGAACATGCTGATTGACTTTGTTGCACCCGGAGCCTCGAGCGATAAAAAAGGTTACTTGGTTCTCATTTATCACACTCACGCTTTCAACACGTCTCTCTCGTGCACTCAAGACACAAATGAAAAACCCAACGCCAAATCAAAATGTCAGATATCAGTCAGCATGCGTGTCTTTAGATAAGAGCAGACATCCTTCAGTGATGTTTCAATAATGCCGACCCACACATCCTGACGAGTCAACAACACGACTGTTTGCCAGGCTGCGTTAGCACAACAGTCCTTTCACTGCAACTATTTGTGCAGAAACAACAAAGATGTGGTCAGTTCCTGTTCCATGTTCACATCTGTCCTAAAACACATATTCAGACTGTATTGGGAGTTCACACAAAATCCATCAACCGCTGGAGGTTTAGACGTTTTTATTTGTTCTTTAGAACGTAACTGCTGAGGAACGATCGATAAATGGTGTTTTATTTCTTAGATTTACAGCTTAGATCTGCCTCTACCATCCCACCTCCAGTCTCCCCGTGGAGAAGGTGTGAAACAGCCAAAATTGTAAAACTGCAAGAAAACTGTGTAGATTAGTCTGCCTTTTTAAAAGTGGTCTAAATGAAGAAAATGGTGACTGGTTAATGTTTTTTTTCACATCTCAGCTTGACTAAATCTGTAACTGGAAACCTTCCTGTGGCTGGAAAAAAAAAAGACAAAAACATTCAGATACAGTCTGTAAGTGTATGAGATCATAAGCTAAAGTAGTTTTGTCAACGAGGAACAGACTTCAAGTGTGAAGGGGTTTTAAAGTGTCTCTCCAAATTGTCTTTTCTTGTTGAGCGAACCAGTATGTGTTAACTGAACTTGTGTAGCTTATGAAAGTTGAGTGTTATGAAGTGCACCGTGCCAGTTTTATTTTATCCTGAGCCATGTTGTTCGCTTTGTCTGAGTGTGTGACACTTGCTCCTCTCTGTGCTGCAGACGGACCCTGTCAGCACGTCCACTGAGGCATGACTGAAGGTGGGGGGGGGGGGGGGGGGGG